>PVIU01003837.1:0-137410 GCA_004026605.1 Ondatra zibethicus | reverse complement strand
ACCCTCCCACTCCCCCAAGCTCTCCCCAGTCCTTCTCTTCTCCCTTCTCCTTCCCCCTCTCCCCTTCCCTCACCCCCATACCCCCACCTCTATCTCCACCCCTGAATTCCCAACTTTTGCCTGGCAATCTTGTTTGCTACCAATATCCAAGAGGATCTATATATGATTTTCTTTGGGTTGACCTTGCTTTTTGGCTTCTCTGGGATTGTGAGCTATAAGCTTAGTGTCCTTTGTTTTATGGCTAGGATCCACTAATGAGTGAGTACATACCATATTCGTCTTCTTAGGATTGGGTTACCTCACTCAGGATAGCGTTTTCTATTTCCATCCATTTGCATGCAAAATTCAAGATGTCATTGTTTTTTACCGGTGAGTAGTACCTTAATGTATATATATTCCACACTTTCTTGGTCCATTCTTCCATTGTGGGGCACCTCAGTTGTTTCCAGGTTCTGGCTATTACAAATAATGCTGCTATGAACATAGTTGCACAAATGCTTTTGTAGTATGATTGGGCATCTCTTAGGTATATTTCCAAGAGTGGTATTGCTGGATCCTGAAGTAGGTTGACTACCAATTTCCTGAGAAACCACCACACTGATTTCCAAAGTGGCTACACAAGTTTGCATTCCCACTAGCAATGGATGAGTGTTCCCCTTACTGCACATCCTGTCCAGCATAGGCTATCATTGGTGTTTTTGATTTTAGCCATTCTGACAGGTGTAAGATGGTATCTCAAAGTTGTTTTGATTTGCATTTCCCTGATTGCTAAGGAAGTTGAACATGACCTTAAGTATCTTTTGGCAATTCGAACTTCTTCTGTTGAGAACTCTCGGTTCAGATCATTACCCCATTTTTTAATTGGGTAATTTAGAATTTTAATGTCTAGTTTCTTGAGTTCTTTGTATATTTTGGAGATCAGACATTTGTCTGATGTGGGCTTAGTGAAGATCTTCTCCCTTTCAGTAGGATGCCTTTTTGTCTTAATGACAGTGTCCTTTGCTTTATAGAAGTGTCTCAGTTTCAGGAGGTCCCATTTATTCATTGTTGCTCTTATTGTCTGTGCCACTGGGGTTTTACATAGGAAGTGTTCTCCTGTGCCCATGTATTGCAGGCTACTTCCCACTTTCTCTTCTATCAGGTTAAGTGTGGTCAGATTTATATTGAGGTGTTTAATCCATTTGGATTTGAGTTTTGTGCATGGATATAGATAAGGATCTATTTTCATTCTCCTACAGGTTGACATCCAGTTATGCCAGCACCATTTGTTAAAGATGCTTTCATTCTTCCATTGTATACTTTTAGCTTCTTTGTCAAATATGAGGTGTTCATAGGTTTGAGGATTAATATCCAGGTCTTCGATTCGATTCCATTGGTCAACATCTCTGTTTTTATGCCAATACCAAGCTGTTTTCATTACTGTAGCTCTGTAATAGAGTTTGAAGTCAGGGATGGTAATGCCTCCGGAAGTAATTTTATTGTATAGGATTGTTTTGGCTATCCTGGGCTTTTTGTTTTTCCATATAAACTTAGTTATTGTTCTCTCAAGGTCTGTGAAGAATTTTGTTGGGAATTTGATGGGGATTGCATTGAATCTATAGATTGCCTTTGGTAGAATTGCCATTTTTACTATATTGATCCTACCAATCCAGGAGCATGGTAGATCCTTCCATTTTCTGGTATCCTCTTCAGTTTCTTTCTTCAAGGTCTTAAAGTTCTTGTCAAATAGATTTTTCACTTCCTTGGTTAGTGTTACCCCAAGATACTTTATGCTATTTGTGGCTATTGTGAAAGGTGATGTTTCTCTGATTTCCCTCTCTGTTTCTTTATTCTTTGTGTATAGGAGGGCTACAATTTTTTGAGTTGATCTTGTATCCTGCCACATCACTGAAGATATTTATCAGCTGTAGGAGTTCTTTAGTAGAGTTTTGGGGTCATTTATGTACACTATCATATCATCTGCAAATAACGAAAGTTAGGCTTCTTCCTTTCCAATTCGAATCCCCAAGATCTCCTTAGTCTGTCTTATAGCTATTGCTAGAACTTCAAGCACTATATTAAAGAGATATGGGGAGAGTGGACAGCCCTGTTTTGTGCTATGAACTTTCCTCTTAGCACTGTTTTCATAGTGTCCCATAGGTTGGGGTATGTTGTGTCTTTATTTTCGTTGAATTCAAGGAAGACTTTAATTTCTTTTTTTTTGTTTGTTTGTTTTTCTGTATTTTCTGGTGACTTTAATTTCTTTCTTTATTTCTTCCTTGACCCAGGAGTGGTTCAGTAGTTCACTGTTCAGTTTCCATGAGTTTGTAGGCTTTCTGGGGATGGAATTGTTTTTAAATTCTAACTTTACTCCATGATGATCTGATAAGACACAGGTGGTTACTCCAATTTGTTTTTATCTGTTTATGTTTGCTTTGTTACCGAGTATGTGATCAATTTTCGAGAAGGTTCCATGAGATGCTGAGAAGAGGAATATTCTTTCCTGTTTGGGTGGAATGGTCTATAGATGTCTATTAAGTCCATTTGATTCATTACATCTGTTAGTTCTCTTATTTCTCTGTTAAGTATCTGTCTGGTTGACCTGTCCATTTGTGAGAGAGGAGTGTTGAAATCTCCTACTATTAGTGTGTGGGGTTTGATGTGTGCTTTGTGTTCTAGTAATGTTTCCTTTACATATGTGGATGCTTTTATATTAGGGGCATACATATTCAGGATTGAGACTTCATCCTGATGGATTATTCCATTTATGAGTATGAAATGTCCATCTCCATCTCTTCTGATTGATTTTAGTTTGAAGTCGATTTTGTTCTATATTAGTATACCCACACCCACTTCTTTCTTAGGGCCGTTTGATTGAAAAACCTTTTCCCAACCCTTTATTCTGAGATAATGTCTGTCTTTGTGGTTGAGGTGTGTTTCTTGTAAACAACAGAATGTTGGATCCTGTTTTCGTATCCATTCTCTTATCCTGTGCCTTTTTGTAGGTGAATTGAGTCCATTGATATTAAGTGATATTAATGACCAGTGGTTATTAACCGCGGTTATTTTTTTAGGGTTGTAGAGTTTGTGTGTTTCACTTCTTTGTGTTGTGCCAGTGGAGGGCTGTTAGATGTCTGTGTTATTATGGGTGCTGTTTGCTTCCTTTAGATGTGGTTTTCCTTCTAGTACTTTCTGTAAGGCTGGGTTTGTGGCTATGTATTGCTTAAATTTGTTTTTATCCTGAAATATCTTGTTTTCTCCATTGATGGTCAATGAAAGCTTTGCTGGGTATAGTAGTCTGGGCTTGCATCCATGGTCTCTTAGTGTCTGCAGCACATCTATCCAAGACCTTCTGGCTTTCATGGTTTCCATAGAGAAGTCAGGTGTAATTCTGATAGGTTTACCTTTATATGTTACTTGGCCTTTTTCCTTTGCAGCTCTTAGTAATCTTTCTTTATTCTGTATGTTTTGTGTTTTGATTATTATATGATGACGGGATTTCCTTTTTTGATCCAATCTATTTGGTGTTCTGTATGCTTCTTGTACCTTCATAGGCATATCCATCTTTAGGTTGGGAAAGTTTTCTTCTATAATTATGTTGAATATATTTTTTGCGCCTTTGAGCTGTGCTTCTTCTCCTTCTTCTACTCCTGTTATTCTTAGATTTGGTCTTTTTATGGTGTCCCAGATTTCCTGGGTGTTTTGTGTTAAGAATTTGTTGGATTTGTTGTTTTCTTTGAACAATGAGTTTATTTTCTCTATAGTATCTTCAGCGTCTGGGATTCTTCCTTCTATCTCTTGTAGTCTGTTGGTTATACTTGTCTCTGTAGTTCCTGTTCGTTTACCCAGCTTTTCCATCTCCAGCCTTCCCTCGGTTTGTGTTTTCTTCATTGCCTCCATTTCAGTTTTTAAGTCTTGAACTGTTTACATTACCCATTCGATTGCTTTTTCTTGGTTTTCTAGGGTATCTTTGAGGAATTTATTCATTTCTCCTAACTTTTTGTTAGTTTTCTCATCCCTTTCTTCAAAGGAGTTTTTCACCTCTTCTTTAAAGGTCTCTATCACTTTCAAAATGTTACGTTTAAAGTCGATTTCTTCTACTTCTTCTGGGTTAGGTTGCTCAGGTTTTCCTGTTGAGTACTCATTGGTTTCTGGTGTTATCATGTTGCTTTTCAGGTTGTTGGAGGAATTCTTGGATTGGCGCCTGCCCATCTCTTCCTTTGATTGCAGTCAGGGGAGTCTCAGCGGGTGGGGACCTCCCAGGATGGCTTGTACACAATCACCCCTCTGGATAGCTGATCTCAGTGCAGGAAGAGGAAGTCCCGTCTGGACTTCTGATCCTTCTGGACCTCTGGTCTCAACACAGGAAGAGAGAGTCCTGGGGTTCCAAGGCCCCACAGAGGAAAGGGCAATCTTGCGGGGGGGTGCAGGGTCCTGTGGAACAAAGAGACCCACGGGGACCTTATGGCCAGGCACGCACAACCTTGCCAGTCTGCGCCTCTGATCTCAGCACAGGAAGAGAGAGTGCTGGGGTTCCAAGGCCCCACAGAGGAAAGGGCAATCTTGCAGGGGGGGTGCAGGTCGTGTCAATTAATAAAATGTTTAAAAATAACTTTAATTTTATGTCCACACATTTATTCATATGGTGAAATTAGTGAGACACTAAAGAGTTAAGATCAGCCTGGTTTATGAGTGAGTATGGTGAAGACACCCCTCCAGGTTGATGGTGAGAGTATGCGGAATGGGCTAAGATCTGTATAGCATTTATTAAATATGTCATCTCTGTCATCTACACAAATCCCAGTGAGATATTACAATACCACATTGTATGTGTGAGGAACTTGAGGTACAGAAGAAATGCAACCTATGAGTACAATGTAAATAATATCATGTGTATGCACATAGTAGTGAAGATATCTGCTTGTAAACTTTTGAAATTGAGAGAGTTTAGAGGTTTGGGAGAAATAAGTCATTGTCATTTCATTTTAAAGAGGATATAAAGGCTTCTCAATAGATTTTGAGGACAGCAGGTACACACAGAAGGATTTTTAAGCAAGTCAGCAACCAGAACACATTGGAAAACCTAATATTTTAGCTATAAAATCCTGAAATTCATGCAACAGTATGAATTTGCAATGAAGATAATGGCATTTATTGTATTACTAACGTCTGTAAAGTAACAGCACCTATCAATATGCTAATCAATAGTGCTGTTTGAATTTAGAGAGATACCCGCTAACCAAAGCTGGGTTATTGATGGGTTTCCAATGACATTAAATCAAGCTCAGCTCCTGGAAGAAGCACTGACAGGCTACCAAAGAAAATCCATCGAGGCAGAGAAAAAGAAAGCACACATGCCCACGCTAGCCTTGGGCCCGACACCTTCCAAGGAAGTCACTCCTCTCCCATCTGCATTCGATTTTGCCATATTATTAGACATTTCAGATAATTTATCACTGGATCGCATGAATGATGTCATTGGTAAGTTGAATGCATTGATTTTCAATCTTTACAATTTTCCATAATTAAAAGTGCTTTTTAAATTTGACTCTTATTTTTTCTTTTCTTTTTGTTTTTTGTTGTTGTTGCTTTTGCTTCTGTTGTTTTTTTTTTTAAGAGCAAGAGAACATGAAGTTGGGTGGGTCAGAAGGTGAACAGGATCTGAGAGGACTTAGGAAAAGGGGAAAAGCATGATCAAAATATAGTATATGAAAAAAATTAAAAAATTCTTCTATGACTAAGTGAATAGTTCCATTTACAAGTGTAAGGAAGAATCCATTTAATTGGTTGTTCAAAGAGTTATCCAACTGAGTTCATTGTCCATTATTTTAACTCTCAGTATTGAATATTAGCCAAACCTGGGACAAAGGGAGAATTATACATCAACTATAAGCATTTTGCTGAACCTTTCCATCAAACTGACAGTTCTCCATGCCAAAGTTTCCTTTGTGAGATTTGTGCACATGGAGAAGCAGTCTGTAGCTAGTTTATACAGTAATGATGCTGACAAAACTACGTCTATGTTATATGTGAGGATCTGGCAACATCCTCTTTTAGGTTGTTTTCTAAGGAGCAGGAAGAAATGACTTGAAGTACTCATATGGTGGAGTTGAATATTATTATCAAAACATGTGATTTTTTTGACTTATAAAAGTGAAATTATTATTTTATTCTACATATTAAATATTTACCAGGGTAAAATTACATATTCCTAACCCTTAGTTTCCTATTGATAAGGTACTTGAGAACCTTAATTAATTGTGATTTTTGTTGTTTTGTTTTAAAATGTATTTTATTATCTAATTTTTCCTTTCTGAAGTGAGGTCTCATTTTATTGCTTAGGCTGGTTTTAAACTCATAGAATCAAAGATCCTCTGACCTTAACCTTCTTTAGCCTCAATTTCTCATCTTATATAGTGAAAAAGACTATTGTGTTATCACAGATAATTAAAGAAGTTGAACTTAAACATGTAGGATTGGTCTGATATGTGATAAATGTCAGGGAAGTTGTAGAAGGCTTTGAAATGAATGGAAGATGACTGGGTATCTTTTCACTAGAGACCTGCATATTTCCTCCTAGATGTTTTAGGACAACTGATTCTATTATTACCAGTGTCTTTGATTTAATTTTTCTGTAAACTAATGCAGATTACTTTGGTTTATACTCAGCCTTATGGACTTTCTTCAGTTGAGACAGAATTTCACACTATGAAAAGATCACTGCAAATATGTTTCTCTCTAAACAGTAACTAGACCTTCCATCCATTAATATCTATTCTTCCATTGCCAATTGCTTGTAATGGTATTTACTTTCTCATTTGGACTGACCCTAACACCTTAACAGTTCTCTTATTAACTGACAAACTGAATGATTTCTAAAACACAGTTTATTTCATGAATTTTGTTTCAGATTTATTTTTAAAATACCTATTTTACCAAAAAATATCATTAATCATTCTTTTGTTAAGCCTGTCACTATTATTACAGCACCCAGAGATAGTCCTAGGTAGGGAAGATGTGGGGAAATCTCAAAACCTCGATTTGCTCCTTGTCCTTGTATCCCACGCCATTCTTTACATGTTTGGAGATGGGGATTTAAAGCATGAGTTCTTGATTTCTTCAAGTTCATACTATTTCTTAGTTTGAATGTGGATAATGTGACATCTTATTTTCATTTTTACTTAAATAAAATGACAATGGCTGAAAATTGGCAGAGAATAGTGCAAAACCGCTGCCATCTGATAGGAGAAACAAATTCTATACATTATGAGCAACATGATTAAAAACCATATGTAACAAGTTGCCATAAAGAATACATATAGACCTTGGAGTATAAACTTCTGACTGTGAAATCCTAAGAAGGTTTACCTGTTCCTTGGGGCTCTATGGGAAACAAATGCTTCTCCATTTCAGAAACATAAAAGAAATCAATAACCAAAATATTTTCAAGAAATTCAGTTTGAGTCCCTACAGTGTTCTGTCAAATTGATAATGAATGATACTTACACATTTGTTAAACTTGATATTGGCATCGGTTTACAATCAGTCTTCAAAGTATTCTTTACTACCCCAGGAAGAATGTCTTTATCAAACTCTATGCACACAGATACTTTCTTCTTGTTCCTCTACACTGCTAAGTGGTCTTAAAGCACATTATGGCTTTTATTTCTACCAGATATATATAATACATTTCTGAGCTGGAAGTTAACTGTAACAAATCGTAGTGTAATGCCATCTAAACCAAGAAAGCAGTTGTTAAATTTATGGTTCGTGTTTAAACTTGATCATGCAAATAATGACCAACTCTTTTATATTCTAGCAATTAAAATTAAAGTGTAATTTGCATATCTTAATGTTTTTGCTTTCTTAACATATAAAATTCAAATGACATTAAAATATTTTACTAATTTATCCTCTTATCAAAAGCTAGACCCTGCCTATTTTAGATGAATGAATATTCTACAACATATCCATTCACATATTCATCTAATTTGTATTTGTGTTTATAAGTGCCAGATACTAGTCTTAGCAGTGATATTGCAAAAGTAAGCAAGCAGATCCTGCTTCCAAAGACTTTAAGACAGATATTTAGGACTAATGTACTGTCCAATCTACATCCCAGAATAGTAGGCACCTGAACCAGGATGTCAGAACACAGGATGTGGATCCTGCTACAGAAGACTTTAGTGGAAAATGTAGAATAGGAATCAAGAGATAATGATATGGAGTTGTGCTTCCCAATGTTGTAGACACTAGCCTCATGTGACTGCTATGTTATTGAAATCTATAAATGAAAATTTCAGTTCTTCAGGAATATTGGTTCCAGTAAATATGCAAATATGTCTAGTGGCTGCCATATTGACAGAACTGATAATAGAATGGTTCCAATTTGGAAAGTTACATTGGGCAGCAAAGGAACAGAGCTACAAGTCTATGTTGAGAGAGACATTTCTAGTTTTCAGGTGAGCAGACATCATTCACCTAGAAAACAGGAAGGAAACCCAGTAGAGTGGAAAGGTAGACTTGTCTATATAAATGGCCAAAAGGTCTGAAAAGTACACAAGACTAACAGTCTAGCCTCAACCTGATGAGTTTGGGTTATTCTGAAGCTTTGTGAAGCCACCAAATGTTGTAAGGAGGGCGGTTTGTTTCCCGGCTGTCCAGCAGCTCAGACCTGAAATAATCACACAGAAATTATATTATTTAAATCACTGCTTGGCCCATTAGCTCTAGCTTCTTATTGGTTAACTCTTATATCTTAATTTAATCCATTTCAGGTAATCTGTGTATTGCAAGGAGGCTGTGGCTTACCGGGTAAAATTCCAGTGTCTGTGCCCGGCAAGGCTACATGGCTTCTTCCTGACTCTGCTTCCTTTCTCCCAGCATTCAGTTTAGTTTTCCCTACCTAGCTAAGTTCTGCCCTGTTATAGGTCCAAAGCAGTTTCTTTATTCACCAGTGATAATCACAGCACACAAAAGGGAATCCCACATCATTCAAATGGCATCAAAGCTATGTTATAAAGTTAGTACTAATTTAATTTTTTTGTTTTATTTTTTTGAGACAGGGTTTCTCTGTAGCTTTGGAGCCTGTCCTGGAACTAACTCTTGTAGACCAAGCTGGTCTCTAACTCACAGAGATCCGCCTGCCTCTGCCTCCCGAGGGCTGGGATTAAAGGTGTGTGCCGCCACCACCACCCAGCCATAATTTAAATTTTTAAAGTTACTTTAAGACACCAAGAAGTGAGGGAGAAGTCAGACTCAAATAGTATGTAGGGGTAAACTACAGAACTTATGTACCAGTTGGGATGGAACATATGGCCAGCAGAATAGGAAGACTTTATGCTTTTGACTTGCCTAATTCTCTGAATGGTGATCTCATTTGCTCAAATTATGTGAAAATAAACATGCAGGGCTTCCTTTGACATGATGCTTTTGAAATACCTGTTGGATAATTAGGTGAAATAAACTTAGACATTACAAACACTATTATATAAATGGACTTAGATGTGAGAAATGAATACTAAAGGTAGGAGTTTTAAAACAGAGACTCACCTAAGAAGAATATAATAAAATAGAAAGATACATGTTGACTTCCTAAAATATTATAAGATAAAGGGGAAAGGGAAAGTATTCAGAAGTAGCATCAAATGAAGAGGAAGAACTCCAAGGAAGAATGATATTTCATAAAGAAAGGAAAGACAATTATTTAGGACTAAAGTGTTATCCATTCTCCTCCCCAGAATAGTAGAAATCTGAGCCAGGATTTGGGAGCACAGTCACTAAGAATGGGCTCAACACATTGTCTTATGATGACTGTGATCCATAGAAAAGACCAATGGCAGGTAGGCAGCAAGTATTGAACATCAATCCAGCCAGGGATCAAAGATATTAGGCAGGAAATCAAGGAGACACAGGGAGAAGGAATAACCATTGCAGGGTACTCGAATCAGAGTGGAAGAGTAGGTGAGTATCTTAGCTGTTGAGTAAGGTCATGACCTATATGTGAGAGAGTAGTGACTTGCCTAAGGTGGGAAGAATTGTTGAAAGGTTTCCAGCTCAGGCTGGGGGTAGTAAACCTTTGAGGCTAACAGTAACTGCAAAGGTATGTTACAGACTTCCAAGACTGATAATTGTTGTTAGTCTAAATCCTGCATATTTTTAGTTTATGATTTCATTAAGCTATATATTTGGTTATCATTTCCCATTTGCAGGTCTAATAAAATAAAGATTTTAGAATTAAAAACCAGTCCAAAGTGTAGAATAACATTGTTGAAATTGAATCCATAAAAAAATTAATATTTTGTATAATCTGGAACAAATAATCGAATTTCAATCCTACAAATGTGGTATTTTGTAAATATAAAAATAGCCTTATAAATATAAAATTATGATATCCCTGTAAGCTGAGTTCTTCCTGTACTTGTTATGGAAAAATAGTGTGATATAAGGATGGAGACATGCCCATTAGCTTTGACATTTTTGGTGACTGCAATGAAAGATGCTTCATTGGTGGTGGCAAGGAAAAAGGTGGATTGCAGAGGGTTGAAGCTGAAAGTAGAGGCAAGGGGGTAGAGAGGGTAAGTGAAGATAACTCGCTAGAAACATTGAAAGGGGGAGAACACAGAGTCAGAATACTTTAGGTTTGTTCTTGGGATATGTTCTCTTTTTCCTTCCCTTTCTCCTTCTTCTCTCCTAGAGGGAAGGGCACAGAGTTAAGCAGATTATTTCCTTACTTGTTTTTTTTTTTTAATTTAAAGATACCTACTATTGTTTAACTCTGGGAACAGAAATGATAAGGTGGTTAGTTCAAATTCTTGACTTGCCCCAGTGTAGACTCACCCAGAAAGAGAGTCATAATGAGGGCCTTGACTTCCACACAATAATAGAATATAACCTGGAACTGTGTGCAGTTATTTGTGTCTGCTCTTAACTATGGGTATGACCAGCACTGGGTTTCTGCCTTGAATTGCCCACAGCAATGAACTATAACCTGGAATTGTGAACTAAAACCCTTCTCCCCTGAGTTGCTTTCTGTCAGAGCATTTTATCAAAAAACAAAACAAAACCGGAGTGATAGAAGGACAGATGATCATCAACCACGACCAGTACAGTAAGACAGAGAAGTTAAAGTTGTTACACAGAAAGAGAAGTTGAAGTCTTCAGCCTTGCTAGAAATAAAGACAAGACAATGGTGGCCAGTCTGGAGGGCAAGTGTAGGGATTTTGAACTGAACACTGTTGAAGAGATCCATGTGCTATATAGGAGTCCTAGTAGGATCAAAATTTGCACTGGGAATGTTAGTATTTAAGATTACAAAGATGGATCATCCAGGGCCACAAAAAATACTGGAGCAATGGTAGTGAGTGTTGAAAATAAAAGGAAAGAGGGGCAATATCTGAATATGAGACAGAGGTGGGGAAGAGAGGAGGTAGAAAGAAGAAAGAGAGATCTAATTCATGTGCTGGAATCCTCAGCACATGTGAGGTATGGACCACAAGACAGTGACAATAGTATCTCTTCAGAAAGTGTTCACGTTTTTCTTTCCGTCATCCATTCTGTAGATGGGAAACAGTTGATTGCTGTACCCTGTGAGGGGCCTTGATTGCCTTAAATGTTGTTAATTTCCTCTTCTGTGCTCTTTTGCTTTGAGCAATTCTCATTCCTTTTAATCTAGTCCAAGGCATTCTTTCTTGGATTTAGTAAGTTTTATAACAACAACAATAAAAATCAACCATGATTTTGTATTCCAAATCTACTTCATCTTGTCACATTGTTTTATCATTAATATAGATGGGAAGAAATTTATCATTTTATTTATGAGGTCTTTCATTTTCTAGAATGCTATTAAATCACATTCCAATGATGTTTTGCTTTAATTCTAATTTCTTTTAGTCTAGCTCAAGGCCTTCTTTCTTCTTTGCTATTTTTCTATTTATTCCCTCTTTATGAGTATCAATGAGAGTTGCTGAAATTTTTTTGTTTAAATTTTTTTGGTTTCATATGGTCAATTTCTTTATGTTTGTTCTAAATTGACTTATAATTCTGGAAAGAGGCATAGATATTTCACATTTTTATAATATGGTATCAGTAAATAGTGTTATGTGTATTTCACTTTATGGACACCTTATTTTACTGTACATTTTACTTCCAAGTGCCGATTTTCTTTCTCTAAGTTTGTTATCCATGACAATCCATCCTTCATCATTCTCATCTTTTCATATTGTTAAATCAAACATTTTAGACAGGGGTTTTCTGAAATAAAGGGTTTGCTCGGCTCTTACATAGGCCATCCTAAAATAAAAACCTGGGCAATCCTGGAGCAAGTTATATGAGCTATCAGGAGTGTGGTCTGATAACAGCTGGAAAATGTTCCACTGCATCTAGGAGGCCAGAATATTTTATGATGAATTCAGAGAGAAGAAATCATGAACCATTCACACTGAACCTCAGTAGTGACAGCTAAGAGAGAGAAGACAGTGCAATACAGGCAGAGTCCTCAGATAGGAGGGAATGTTCCTGAATCAGAATATAGTGTCATCTTGGTGGTCAAACTTCAACTGAGAGAGAAGATGGCATGACTTGTGTTTTTTTCTTTGTTAATTTTGCTTGTGTCTTTTATTCATTAGTGTGTGTTTGTGCGTGTATGAGCGCACATGTGCACACACACACATTTTGGGCATATATCTTTTTGTTTTGTTTTGTCATGGTATTATTTGTCTTGTTGTACATTTGTTTTAGCCTTTATTTTTTATTTTAAAAAATAAGTAGAAGTTGGGTAGGTAAAGTGATGAAGGAGAATATGTAATGAGGTGGGGAAGGGAAAGAATATGATACAAATATATTCTGTGTAAAAAATATTAAAAAGACACTAAAGTAACATTAGACCAAAATATGGCTATATCTACCTGAAATCTTGCAAGTGTGTTTTGCTAGTAAGTAGCATTTTAATTTTTTTGATTGTCTAATTAATTTTTGTACCATAGCCAAAGAACTCTCACATGAAATTTCTCATGAAAACGTTAGTCAACATGACGTTTCTACATGCCAAGAAAAGGATGGAGACAATAACTTTCGAGACCAGATACACCATAGGTCAGATTTAAACTTTGTGTCCTTTCTATTCCTTTCCATTCAAAGATGCTAACAAATGGTGACTTTGGAATAATAAGATCTATGAAAAATACGTACTCCCTACCATTGAGTCTTGTTTTGTTTGCATTTAGTGAAATATTTATATTGAAATAGGTTTTTGCATTGAGTGAAATATTTATATGGAAGCTTTTGTAGTGGAAACCACAGTTGCTATAGTCTGGGTAAGGAAACCAATCAGAAAATACTTACAAGTTAATTACATGGAATTCAGCAAGCACTTAGAAAATACCAATGAAGATTATGGAATTTCAAAGAGCTGTGACTCAGACTGGGAAAGTTTGTAGTAGCCCTTCCGTTATACTAAAATGAAGCTACATGGTGTGCTTTGAATTGTGTGTAATTTTCCTTTGGAAAAGAAAATGTGGGCAAAATTAGGCAATTTCATGAAAGCCTGAGAGATCTAAAAATAAGAAGTGAGACAGGATGTATAATTTGAGCTACATGAAGCTGACTACGCCCTAGGAAGAAAAAAATGATTCAAGAAAAGTTTTAGTAAAAATTAGTCTGTGCCATCTCTCTCTACAAAGAACTTTCACTTTGTATGTCCAAAAAAAACCATTCTGTGGCCTGAGTGCAGGTGCTGTGGTACCATTAGAAGAGTCCTCAGACTCATTCTACCATTAGTGTACATGATACTGTCTTCAGTTTTTAAACAGAGGTATGAACTTACCTCAAATGCTTACTGAATGGGTAGCATTTTCAAATCCTTTCCACTCCTACTTCTCAAATTATGAAAATTATCCCACAATGCCATCAGAAAAGATCTTTAAATTTAGCATTGCTCCATCACCTATAGATTTCATAAAGTTGCTTTTGGGGGGTTGAATTCATTTGTTAGTCCACTTCTTCATCGTGAATTGTCAAATAAATGACACTAACTGCCATGTTTAATGTTTCTTTGTGCAATTATTTCAAACAGTATCGCATGTTCATACAAGATTCTTACTTTGCAGAATTGTTGGCTTCTTGGACAACTGGCCATTGCTGGAAGAGTGGTTTACAGAGCCACGAAACATTTTGACAAGAATAAATGCTGAAATAGATGAAGGGTCTTTATGTCAGAAAGTAAAAGAATTTTTTGCTACTGAAATAGCAAATAAAAAGATCAAAGGTAATTATACGTGTATTTGCATGCATACATTGAATAGCGTACATTGTGTCTTCCTAATATTCAGCTCCTCCCCCATCTTCTTACAAATCCACCCCCACACAGACACCCAACCCAATTTTTTGTCATCATTATTTTTTTTAACTCAGGGAATCCAGTTAATGCTGTCTATATATTCTCAGACGTGTGATCATCCATTGACGTGAGGTAGACTTACCAGGGGGTATCACATTTATATCCAAACACCCACATTTTAAATCACATTGCTTTAACCTCTTGTTTGTTTCTTTTCATTTATTGAGATCCAGAGATGGTGTGGAACTCGCTGCGTAAGCCAGACTGGCTTCCAGCTTCCTGTGAGGCTCCTGACACCTGCGATGAAGGCATTTAGTGCCTCTCATAATTGCTCTCTTCCTATACACTTTTTACTTTGCTGTTCTAGATCATTTTAATTCATCTTTTATTTTTCCACTTTTATATTTTACTTTGACATTTGACATCAGCTCCCTAGCCATTTCTTGCTTTTTAAACACACACACACACACACTCCATCACACTCATCCCATAACCATTGCCATAGCCATAACTATGAGGCAAAAGAATAAAGAAGAGCCCAAAGTATGAATGTTAGGTACAGTAAGTATATTTGTTGTGATTTTAAAGAAAATGTAATATGCTGTAATAATTTTGCTTATTACAATTTCATAATAGTTTTTATATTTTTTAGTTAATGAAATAGTAGGTACCTAGAACCCCTAATGCAGGTTCATTTTTATCACTCTTCTGAAGTTGAAAAGAAATTAGAAGAAAAAGAAGCTGAGAAGAACGCAGCGGCTTCTGCGGCCGAGGCTCCTACCACCAGTCCTCCCCTTTCTTCTGAAGCAGAAAAAGACAAAGAGATACATCTTCATCGTGAGCCATCAAAACTTTCTCCTGGGAAAGGAAAGACACCCTCAGGTGACTGACAAACTGATTATAACCCTGTTTGTCAGTTTCTTATTTTCACAGAGAAAAGAATGATGAACTACAGCACCAGGCTACTTAACTAGATTCCAACTTGGTGACTTCAGTCATGTGAAACAAATACCTTTTTGTAATTTTAATATCTGTGGTGTCAGGAACACTTCCAGGTCCCTGATAGGCAGAGTACATGCTCTACCACTGAGCTGCCTCCTCCTTCAAGGAAAAGCCTTTCTACTGAGCAAAAATGTTTGTTTAGAAAGGCGAGTGTCTCACCTCTTCCACAGGGCATGTGGAGTCACCCACTCAAGCTACTGAGCACGTGAGTGGGACAGGAAGAGGAAGGCTGTAGAGAAACAGAAAGGGATTTGGCTCAGCAGGAGGAAACATCTGTCTGCTGAGTTACAGAACTGTATTTTTGTAAAAAGTGAGAACATTTGGAAAAAAAATGGGAATCAGTACAGTCAGGATATTCTTTTTTTTTCTTTTTTCTTCTTTTGTTTGTTTGTTTGTTTCGAGACAGGTTTTTTTGTGTATCTTTGAAGCTTGTCCTGGAGCTCACTCTGTAGACCTGACTGTCCTCGAACTCACAGAGATCTGCCTGTCTCTACCTCCCTAGTGCTGGAATTAAAGGTATACACCACTACATCCAGCCAGACAGGATATTCTCATATCCCTACAAACAATATTAATTAGACACCTGAATTTATGTATAGCCAGAGATATTTGAAAGGCGATTATAGGAAGGATACTGGTAGAACCAACGAGGTATCTCAGTTGGTAAGGTCACCTTAGTTGCATCCCCAAGATGCTTGTAGTGGAAATAAAGAACCAGGTCTCAGAAGTTAATGTACACATGCTTACCGTAGTACACACACACACACACACACACACACACACACACACACGCTTACCTGACACCCCACTAACTTAGATGTTCGTAGAAAAAGAGCCTTGTAGAAATTACATTTTAGATTAAATAGTTTGTTCTAGATTTTTAGCCACTGGGTCTGTAAATTTAACATTAAATGACAAAATGAGCAGGACAAAATTTATGTGATTAAAATTGTCCTAGTGATATTTGCATGATACCAATGTCAGTTTGTCATGTGACATGGCTTCACAAGCGGTTAACTGTTCAGTTGTCTAGCTTAGTGCTTATCCTTGGTGTGTCATAACTGTCTCTAACAACATTTTCATGGCATAGAGATTTAATATAAATCTGTAATTCTTTACAAAAATAATTTAATAATAGTAAACAAAAATTTTGAGACAAAGGTACAAATTTTGTTTCAAATGATTGAAGTCATTTTAAGCGACACAAATAATGATATTTTAAAGACCATTTTGCCTAAACATATCTGGGTTTAACTAAATGCAAGATATGTAGATATTAAAAACGCTTTTAGCATAAGACAGTGAAATGTAAGGCCACACACACACATGCACATACACGCATATGTAATTAAAATTAGAAACTTTAACTTAAAGGTTTAGAAGAAAACTCCAACCCTTTACAATGTGATTTACTGAGGAGGTATTTTCTCATGTGCTGGAGAACTCTCCACCATGGTCTTTTGAGCTTTCTTATCATCAGAACATTGGTGTAAAACTCTGCCTTCCCTGGTACCAATCTCTGACCTTTCTGATTCTGACACAGTCTAGTAGTTAACTTTAATATTAAGTTTCTGGAGGATTTATTTTCTATTTTAAAGTTGTAACCTTGACTAGTGTACACTGGAGGAATAATAAATCTGTTTTGGTTTCACTGAGTAATTGCACCTGTCTTTTTTTCCATCAAGGGCAGAACTAGTCCCTTATCTTATAAAAGTATATAAAATGGCTCATTTCCACTTGCCTGATTCCATTCACGCACAAAGCATTTTCTTTACTTTTTCAAGGAAAAAGTCACCATGAAAAGAAAATAATTATTTTTTAAACAACACCCAAAACACCAGCATGAAAATTGGGTAGAGGAGGCAGAGTCCACTGAATCCTAGCATATTTGGTCCAAGTACAATTCTAGAACACAGATAACCATTTCATATCTGCTACAACTGTCCTTAGGATTCAACTAAAAAACTTCCACATTTGCTTCTCCCCATTAAAGGTCTGTGATGAAATCTATCATCAAATATTGGTATTTAGCTTAGAATTAAAGTTCTCAATATAAAATAATAATATCCATGCTACTATCTAACAGTAGTATTTAGGATGAGCATGGTATTGCAAACCTATAACCCCAGGATTTGCTAAGATACAAGAAAAATGAGATGTTTAAGGCTAGCCTTGGCTATACCGTGAGTCTAAGGGCAGCCTGAGTTACATGACACACACACTGAGATATCAGAACATATTTTAGAACTAACCTTTAAAATGGAAAAGAGTATGGTACTTCTAACAGAAAAAGTTTTTCACAAAACTTTATAAAGCCAGTGTCTTATTTGGTTTGTCTCTGTCATCTTGTACTAAAAGACAGAATTAATTACATATTTGGATACCCAGAATATTTTTATAATATTTTTTTCTAATTATTAATCTTGTTTCTTTAAAACAATTAGTTGATCCAAACATGTAGACTCTATGAAATGCATTGCCAGGTATCTGTATGTTTACAAAAGTTCTTTTAGGTAAACATGTTTCCAGAGTAAACCTCTATGTCATTTATTTGTTTATTTCTATGGCATTTTGGCTGTCAGAGAGGAAATATTCAAATGAAAATAACATGCATTTACAAAAAATTTAACTATCACTCTAAACACACACAAAATGGATAAGATGAGCTCTCTACATCATAATAATTTAAACTGTCGTAATTGCTCCCTGAAGAAAGTACATATTCTAAAATTAAGAGATGGGAATGAGTGAGCATTTTGGTAACTAATGCAGCATAGAGTTGTGAGTTTGTTTTTTTAAAGGACTGAGTCTTTACCTACTATTTGGGAGACATAGTACTGACCTCAGGTTATCCATTTCCCAGTTTCCATCCTTCTGCAATAAACTTTTAACTAGGTTCTAGGGAATGTAAGACAAATATGCCCAGGCTATTCTTTGCAGTGTAAATTAGAGTCAGTGAGATTAAAAATACATAAATCACTAGGTAATAGATTACATGGCCAACAGGAGATTAAAGATATGACATATCAAAACAATGTTGTTATTGAAATCTTCCTCAAAGTGTTTCATTTTCATTTAGTGACCTGGTTTTCATATTTTTCACATTTTGTTATTATTTATTATTATTATTTATTGCTGTATTATGTTGCATGCATATGTATGGCATACAAGATGTGGAACCTGGAGTCAGTTCTCTCTCTCTCTCTCTCTCTCTCTCTCTCTCTTCACCTTTCTGAGGATTCTCAGTGTTGAACTCAGAATATCAAGCTTGCATCATTGGGGGCCAAGCCCCTTTACTTGCTGAGTCATCTTGTATTGGGGGAACATAATCTTATTGAATGTAGGTCATTTTGTTTGATTAAATTTAAATAAATGTGTGCTTCAAACAGGTTTGTGATTTACCTTAAAAATCCCCCAAAATCCCATTATAGATTATGAACAAGCCCATCAGTAAATATCAATATTAAAGCTAAGATTAAACTTCTTAGCATGACAACATAGACTATAATTGTGAATATTATCGCTCAATAAGAGTAAATGTAGAGTCTGTCTTCAGATTGATTTCAACTCGGGAAAAAAAATGATCCATTTGATGCAGTTCACAAATATAGTTGATTGCTTAGAGATTGAGAAGCCTGGGCTATTGAAGTAAGTCACCAATGATATTTTTGTGTTGAATTTTGTTTAGAACTCCAGCATGGTAAGCAAGACTCTCAACATGAAGTAAAAGGAAAGAAAGGTGAGACTGCATTCAAAGGAAAAATAGCACAAATAAAGTTAGGTAATGTTACATGTGCTCCTAACTTTTTAAATATCTCAGTGAAAACAGCCACAAGGAACAGCAGTACATCCTGAGAGTACTTCCTTGGGGCATTCCGAAATCATTAGCTCATTCCAAAGAAATCAGCCTCAGACTATGTGCAGCCTAGTGCTCAACCAAGGCTATGCTGAGAAAAATGATACTTTCAAGAGAAAAATGAAGTGATTGCCTATAGGTGGAGTATCAGTTCATTGTAGATATTACAGGTATTATCTAGGAGCTAAGCTTTGTTCCCAGAAAGGCACTGCTGTACCTTCTTTGGCCTCTCAGTATATTGTATTCACTAACAAGCACTTTGGTAGAATGTCCCCATCTTTCTTTCTAACACAACAGAATAGGCATGGAGGTAAAACTTTACATTGTACCAATGATGACTAGCTATTACATTTTCTGAAATGTAAGTATGTCATTTTCTCACCCAATAGCTCATATATGAGATTCTAAGAGAAAAATTTCATTTGAATCGAGGAGCATGGAAAGTTGCCTTCTATTGAGTGAGTAGTTATATAACGAGTTGTAGGCGGAGACTGCTCATTCATTGCCTGGCCACCCAGACCCGAATAATCACACAGAAACTGTATTAATTACAAGACTGCTTGGCCAATAGCTTAGGCATACTCTTGGCTAACTCTTACATCTTAAATTAATCTATTTCTATTAATCTGTGTATTACCACAAGGGCTGTGGTCTACCACTAAGTTTCCAGCACTCTGGCATCTTTCTCCTTCAGCAGCTACATTGCATCTCTCTCACTCTGCCTACTCTCTCTATATATCTCTGTTTGGATTTCATGCCTGGCTTTATTCTGCCCTGTCATAGACTGAAGCAGCTTCTTTTTTAACTAATGGTAATAAAATATATTCATAGCAAACAGAGGGTAATAGCATATCAATGAGTGTGGGGTTTTGTTTGTTTGTTTGCTTCCTGTTATCTTATCTTGACTGTCCAGAAGTTTAGAGCCACAGTAGCACCTGAGTCTCAGAACTTGTACAAGGGCTGGGACTGCAATGGCTGACTTCGTATTCTTCTGGTTTTGTTCTTATGTTTTAAGTTGCATTATTTTCTGACTCTACTTTTGTTTAGATTTGTCTGTTTTATTTTATATATTTGTTTTAAATAAACTGAATATCATTTTTTAAAGTACATAATAAATAGTTTGTAGAAAGCATTCAGGCTCTAAAGCGTGTTATTTAGATTTCTGTTGTTACTATAGCAAACAATTAAAGATTGAGATGCAATGAATATGTACTCTTGACTTCTTTCAGAGTACATTCCCAATATTATTTTCTTGAGATGTGTGCTTTTACTATCCATCATAAATTGCCAATGTATCTTTAGTCACAAAATGTCTAATAATCACAAAATGTTCTAAATATTATGCTCATCTGAATACATATCTCAGTACTACATATGTAAATACAGTCTTTAACAGTTATGATTTTATATGTATATATGTGTGTGTATATGGAGTTCTTAATATTTTAAATTAATACTATTGATACTGAGAATATATTTGTCTCACAGACCATTGTATCACAATTATATTTAAATTATCTATTAATTGTGATGCATAGACACACACACATATGAGCTATATGTATGGTTATTTATGCTGACATAAACAATCTTTTATAGCATTACAGTCAAAGACAATGTTATCATGATTATGTCATAATGTAGACTTATATAACAAGAGGTAGTTAGTGAATCAATACTGACATACATCTTTAACTGAAATTTTAACTCTATAATCTACATTCAGCTCTTCATTGTTTACCAACAGAGCAATTTCCCATTTTATATTACTTATCTCTTGTTTTTTAACTGTTACAAAACTAAACTCAAGTGAAGTATTATTATATGCCCATCAGAAAAAGATATTAAGTTCACATAGACATATTTCAGTCCAAATCACAAATTAGATATAATTGTGTGTAAACTCTAAGAGTGCCCTTAATTGGAAACATAAAGACACCAAATGAACTATAAGCAACCATGCAAGTTCAACAGGAAAATATATGCATTCACCAGCTCAGTTTAAATAAAGGATTTCAGATTTGTTTTTTTTAACTTTTGGTTTTCTGGTTTGTGAGGTTAAATGGTATTTTAAAAGGTGAATTTTAGGGCCTAGTGAGATTGTTCCTCTTACAGAGGACCCAGGTTCTGTTCCCAGCATCCTCGTGAAGGGTCACAAACATCTGAAAATCTAGTTTCCGGGGTTCTGCTGTCCTTTTCTGATCTCCACAAAAATGTGGTGCACTCACATACACGCAGACTAAATACTCAAATGTTAAACAAATGGAATAATTTTAAAGGTGAACTTTAAATCAGATTTAGAAGTTCTCTTACAATGGTGTATAAGTGCTATCATTTTAATGTTTTTAACAATGTTTACTTCACAGGGAAGAGGTGTTACACAGAATAATCCTATCTTGGAAAAAAACAACAAACAAACACACAAACAAAACAATATTTACTTCATATAAGAACTCATACTATTTTACTTCTTAATATTTGAAATTAATAGCATTGACACTGGACACAGTTTTCTAAGCTCACAGGCAATTCCATCACAGTTATATGTAATGCCTCTTTCACAAGCCATGACACCATTTCTTTTCTTCTTTCTTCAAACTCATTATTCCTTACTGGTAACATCATTGACTCACTCTTATTCTCTGAGTATTGGATCAGTCTTTACTATTTTTCTCTTGAACTCTTAAATGTTCAAATCTTATGTCTGAAAATTTTACACATGTACATAACATTCTTATAATATGTGTTATATGTTGGGATTTTGGTGTAGATGTACAGGAGTTTGATCACTTACCAGGTTCTAAGCACAATTATACTAGAGGTGGGTTTCATAAATTATCCCAAACGATCAGTCTTTTTGCTTTGTAGTTACATATATATCTAACTTCCTGATGAGGAACAATACAAGCCCTAGAAATCTGAACAAAGATCAAATTCCTCCAGGACTTAGCCAAAGTTCCTTTTCAGTACAATGTTCGTGTGTGCTGTCTCTCACTCTTCACCTTCTCTCTCTGGTTGTGTTGCTTCAATCTGCTCCATAACTCCGCTAAAATGTTCATCTCATCTAAGCAGACCAGCGTCTCAATTTTAGCAGCTGTGTTTAGTTGTATCTGTTAGCCAAACATGGTTAAATTTAAGAAATATGAAGGTAATCATGTTAACCACTATTTTGACTTCAACTTGTAAAGATACTAATTAAACCAGGTTGCCATGGGAACATTTTAAGATTGAAAAGTAACAAAAGATGATGATAATGATAACATTTTGATTCAAAATATATAAATTAGACTTTCTATGTTTACTTCCTCCCAACAAATGCCCCCTCCCAATTCTCTCCTCTCCCGGGGAAATAATTTAATTAGATGTTCAGATCTTTTTAATGTTCTCTTCTCATCCACCAGTGTAGTTTATTAATATCCTACAATTACTTACTTGCATTTTTGGTTTTAAAGTTTGCATGAAACTTCTGACTTTTAATTGCTCAGCTCTTTACTAACTCACCGCTGTTTGTGTTTTTGTTACTTGCATATTATTCTGTCATTTCATCTTTGCCAATTAGATCCATTTAATATGGTCTCAAAGCACAGTTATCCAACAAAAATATTCCGTCTCTCCTAATTTTCACTAAATGATCAAAATATTTTTTAAAATAAGGGGTAAAACCTTATTCTAGTCCTCAATTTATAATTTCACAGTTTTTCTTTTTGGAAATTCTATCGCAGCTCAGAATGAATGGCAAAGAATCATACAGAAAATACACCAAATTATTATGAACATTTTTAGATAGTCTGCAGGTGTATGAATGACTAAAGGATATTGGTTTAATTATATATGGAAAAATCACCTGAACTACCCAAAACTCATAATTGATAATACTTCTCTACTTATAAACTATGGCTTTTAATTAGCATAAAATTAAAATAATCTAAAGAGCATCACTAAATTATAATAATCAGAATAATGTATTTGGGAGAAAGAAAGTGCTCCCCATTTATATTCAACATTATAGAACTACATTCACAATTTTCAACAATTAATCTGAAGACAGGTGGAATTTAGCCAGAGTGATCTTCTAAAGAAAACAAATATTGATCCTTTCACTGTGTGCCTGTGCTGACAATATAGGGATACCATGTAACTGATCTGCATTGCCCTCTTCATTTGGGAAAGAGAAATATATTTCCTGCTCAGATCCTAATTTAGAACATAGACTACTCCCCCCCTTCTCTCCTGTCTCCTCCTCTATTCCCTTACTCTCACATTTTTGCTTCCATTTCTACTCCCTCGGTACCTCCTTTCCTTTCTTTTTGTTTTCCTAGGCTTAAATTTAAAGCATGATTGTAGAAAGAAATATCTTTTTTATTTTTCAGAAATCCTTTCAACCTACAGGAATATGAAAAGGTTGGGGAATCAGTGGCCTCTTCTTCCATCTGTCTCATCTGTGGCCTTACACATGATCCTTCTCTAGCAACTTCTGCTCTGGGTTCCAAGGGACACAAACATGCTCCATTTATGTTCTAGGCACTCTTTCTTTCATTTAGCGTGAAGAATTCAATTGCCAGTTTTTAAAACAGGAAATTAAAACACTTTGTGGTAAAGCCTAAATTTTATAAGAGCTACACATGAATTAGAGAAGCAAGACATGAGTGAAATTAAAATACTGAAGGTTACAATAGTCAGACAGATTCCAGGTGTTGGATTCCTTTAACTAGAAAAGCAACTCATGAGTAGTAGTGTATCTGTTAATGCAGGAACCATGGCCAATGAGGCGTTTGTTCTGCTATGTCTTTGAGCCTAAAGAAGCTAAAAGAGTAATCAGTGAATGGCCTGAATCCCATAACAATCGTAGACTCTGTCATGCTCAGAAACCTATCCTGCTCACCTACTTGTACTGGAATGATTTAATATGCATGTTTAAGTTTCTCCTAAAGGAAAAACACCAGGAGGCAAAACACCAGTAAAGAAGTCACCTGCTGGCTCTGCAGAAACATCACCCACACCAACAACACTACCTAAGCCAGGATCAGAAGAATGGGTCTATGTGACAGAGCCTATACCTGAGGTATGGCATCTCATCAAAATAATAGGATAATTTATCCTATTTATATCAAGTTTGCCATATTTACAACATCTAACAATCCTTCTGGAGTCAGGATTGTGTATAAATTTATCAAAAAACTGAGAGAAGCCTGGAGTTGCAGCTCATTGATGAGTGCAGAAAACGCTAGATTCTATCTCCAGTATCAAAGTGGGGGAGAGAAATAGTGATACGTTTTCTAGAGGCATGTTAGCAAACTGCATTTCAATTTTACCCATGGATTTGAGTCTCTGGGTCACAGTCCGATACTGTTCTTGAGTATTGAAGTCAGGAGAACAAATAGCTCTCTTAGTAGCAATTTCTTCCCCGAGGACAGCTTTTTAGACCTGGAAGAAACATATAAAACCAACTAAACCGTAAAACAGCTACCTGACCCGAGAGCTTGTGATAAGTATGCTAGACAGAGAGTTGTGCACAGGACTAAGCAGTTGTTACCTGGGCCTGGGGCTTCAAAAGATAAATCAATCAACTTAGGGATATCACACACACTTTTTTTCTAATAAAAGACAAAAAGATGTTTACAAGAAGCAGTTCTGCCTTTTACTTCAGTCCACAGTGGTCTCTTACACTGATAAACTCAGCAAGGTCCATCTGTACCAGTCATTTGAGAGTCATGCATTCACTGCAGGAGGTGGGTTGTAGTTGTTATTAAACCCTGCTAGGGATGTTCAATCCCACATGTTAGGCTGCAAGTTCTTTGGGGAGGGAGTATGTGGCATAGCTCACTGTATTTGAGGAACCAGACATAGTCAACAGTATGTGACAGATTCTTGATACGTTTCTAGAGAATGATTAACTAGTATTATAGGTAAATTTGGAAAATATTTAAAGATGAAACATTTAAATTGTATATTAATATATGCATGTATGTATGTATGTTTGTTTGTATATATGTATGTATGCATACTCATATGTAATGGGTATCACTCAGTCCAGAAGAAGCTACTTTAAATACACACAGAGAAACAGGGAGAGAGAGACCCCACATCCATTTTCAAATTGTTCTGAGTTTGTGAGAGAAACAGAACAGAAGGTGTTTGGGGGAACAAAATATAGTCATTATTGGGTTTTGGGTGGGGAGTGATGGACAAAAATACCCAAATATTATACCTTGGGATCACTCAAGAGAAATAACACTGTATAGGACAAAAACTAAAATAAAAGTCATTAATATTGAGATAGGATACAAGCTCACATACATAAATCTTGGGATGGACTCTTGTAGGAAGCAGATGAATCTCAAGGAAGGAAACTGGAACAATGTTCACAAGTCTATCATTAATATGTTATACAAAGATGAGACAAAATGTAATAAATCAATTCTTACATTCATTCAATAATCTTTGAGGACTTTCCAGGTTCATTATACTATGTGATATATAGAGAAAGACCGTAGAGTGCTGATCAAGAAAATTCCTGCCTCAGTGGGGCAGGTATTCTAGAATAAAGCACAGACAACGTAATTTATGTTGCCAGTATTATAACACCTGAGTTCAGGATGCTAAGGCAGAGCCTCTGAAGATCTGAGGAAAACTTAGCAAGCTGGTTGGGTCAAAGGAGGATTTCTGGAAGAAATGATGTCTGTGCTGAGACAAGCAGATTATTTGGAACAGGAATTATCTTCTGGAGACAGATAAGGACTAAGAAACTTTAGAAGGTGTGCTCTGGGTACTTGCAATTGGTACTTGATCTTGATGGTTAGTGTTCTTTTGACTCAGCTAGTCACAAGAATTTTCATTTTTAAGCACTGATTTCAATGCTTTACTGTTGAACAGGAACTACCTTCATTTTTACTACCTTACTGGGAACTAATAGAGAAGTCCTACATAAACCACATCAAAACAGTACTTCGATATCTTAGAGAAAACCAACACACTATCTTTTCTTATTTATATGATACTAGGTAAGTAAAGTCCCCAAGGTCAGAATTTTGTCATGATTAGGTAGGACAAAGATAAATCTCATTCTCTTCCTTACTTACAGAACCAATTTCCAGGAATTTCTCAGGCGTCCAGATCACAAGCAAGATTTTGTATCTCAGTGGCAGGCAGATTTCAACTCTGTTCCTGAAGACCTGTGGGAGGATGAGGAAACAAAGGCTGAACTACACCAACGAGTGAACGTAAGGACTGCTGTGACCTTCTGCACCAGGGTCATCTCATTTTCACTTCCTCATCTGTACACCCCCACTTCATCCCATTTCTGTCTTCAGGGATGGAAGCCTCAGAAATATAACGATTTGAACTCTGACTCAGTCATTAGTAACTTCACAAAGGACTGGCTGTTCTTTCTTTTGGGTTCAGGATACACACATGGCGCCCTTCTTAGAAGAGGAGCTGACATCAGCAGTGCAGGAGAGTTCCTGGCATCTGCTTTGTATACTTTCTCCATTTCTGCTGGTTTACCTACCTGTGGTCATATCTCATGGAATTACATGCCCATCCTGAATTCAGTTACATAGCCTAATATTAAGAAAGACATGAATTTAGAGAGTTGTTTGATACTATGTCCATTAAGTAAAATGATAGTAGTAGGCTCACCCCTGTGACCTCTGACTCCCTAACTGTGGTATTCTTGGCCAGACTTACAGTATCCGGCGTGTGTTTCTCCTGTAGCATTGGCTTTAATTCCAATCAGAAAGCAGTTGGTCACCTCATAATATTTGTTCCGCTATTATACCACATGCGTTTCTTTCCATACCAAGCGTTAATGGAGTTCACAGCTGAATAAAGTCATTGATGGCATCTTTCCCCCAACGATCTACAGAGCATCTTTTAGCACTACAAGAGCTAGCTTGAAAGGAGGATGCTTCCTGGCCAATAACGACTTAATCTCTCTAGGTCCCATGACTAACGAAGGTGGTGTCTTCAACAGTAGTGTCCTACTGTCAAGTTCTGTGGTAGGCATCTAACAGCAGAGAAAATAGCCTGTATTGTTTTAGGGGGAGCTCTGATACACTTTAGGATGAGGGACTTCTTGAGGTTTCTGGGTTGTTTATTTTCTGAATTTTAATGAACCTTCTTTTAGAATTTCCTGACTCTTTATTTTTGGCTTCCTTCTTTACTACCTTGTTCCTTCTCCATCTCACATTCTTCTACAGCTTATATATCCCAACAGAATGCTTCAGACCGCAAAGGAGTCACAGGAAGGTTTTATTACATTGCTCAAGTGAATGATTATAGGTAAAACCATCTCTCTTTCATGACTAAAGACAGAGTCATCCCAATAATGCACATCCAATATATCTATATCATGAGCAAGCAAGAAGCATTTTTCTCAGTCAACTCTTCCGTTGGTGGGTTGCAAGTTGTGGTTACAAAGAAAAAATCAATTTCCTGGCTCTTAAAGAGCTGAGTTTCTCCACAAGACGAAATAGTCTACTCCCTTAAGAATATCTTGAGTGAATTAGTTTGTTTGAGGCAAGATCTCACTATATAGATTTATATGGCCTAAAGGTCATTGTGTAGTTCAGACTGACTTCAAACTCATTTATATCCATCTGCCTCTACCTCCCAAGTGCTGCGATTAATGGTATGTGCACCACACATCACTTAGAATATCCTGAGTCTTAACCAGCTTCCTTCCAAGATCAAATGTATCAACTTGGAGTAAATATCTATGCAAGATATCTCTATATTCTTTTGTGTAACAAACATATTGCCAAACTCTACTCCAGTGTCCATCATTTGTTCAGAAAATAATAAAGCATTTATTATGTCCACAGGGCTAGGTTTTAACAGGTCTACGATTACAAAGTCTACGATTCCACAATATTTCCATGCTTGAAGCTAGGAGACAGAATAATCAAAAACTAATAACCATAGGATGGGTGTATTATAATGTTTGTTTGTTTTATAAATCTATGATGGTATCAAGGAAACAGGCAAGAGGTTAAAGCATCTTTGTAATGATTTTGCTTGTGGAAGTGGAAATCCTGCTTAGAGATATTTGAACAGACTGAGGCAGGAATACTGTAGTGAACCCCATGCTTATGTGGAGGAAGGTTTATGTCAGAGAGGGGAACAAAGGCAGAGAGATGAGGAGGAGTCTTGATGTATGTGGAGGCTATCGGGGACAGAAAACAAAGTAACCATAGACAAGACAGCTACTGATAAGGTCAGAGAAATTGTGTGAGACCATACTACCTAAGGCCTGGGGTCTTTTATAGTATAGACAGGAAACTTTGATTTATGGGTTTAAAAGCTCATGTAGAGAAGTGATAGATCAGGAAGACCAGAAACCGATCTCTCAAAAAATGACAAGGAAGCCTGATGGCCTGGATAATACGGAGGTGCCAAAGGCTTTAACCTAAGAGGTATTCATCTGTCTCTTATTCTTAAACATTCCACTAAATCAGGCATCTAAGCTGAGTAGTGGTGGTGCAGGCCCTTAATCCCAGCACTCAGAAGACAAAGGCAGGCAGAGCTCCTTGAGTTTCAGGCCAGCCTGGTTCCAGGACAAAAGAAAGTTCCATGACAGCCGGAGCTACACAGAGAAAGCCTTTCTCAAGGGGAAAAATCATGCATGTAACTAAATCCTACAACTGCTCTTTGTTTTTAAGTCTTGCCCACCCATCATGAATCCAGCTTTAAAGTAGCTCTCCTGTGTTTCTCTTTCTCATAGTAGATGGTTGTGGGAGGAGAACAGGGAAATTTAGTAGTCTGAATATGTCATTTGTTCCTTTTATTCCTTTTCTAAATCCAATGCGTCAAATTTTTATAAATAAGCGAGTTAATAGTAGAAGCTATAAAAATACATAATCTCTGTCAATAGTAGCAACTGCTATTACCAAGGAGTATATAATATATTGACCATTCCTAATTAGTTTCAAGAAATGATACACAGTATACATATTTCTTTTCATCATTTTTCATTCATCAGTACATGTTTTATTAATGAGCAAAAATTCATCTACAGTGTTTTTAAGACTAAAGTACATGAGTAGTGAACATTATTATAATTTGTTAAAGATGTTTTCAACATTAATCATATTTCACTAAAAATTTTGTTACACACCAAAGTTTAATATAAAATTATGTGCCAATTGTAATATAAAATTATATCATAAAATTTTAACCAGCTACTTATATACTGACACAATTAATGTTAGGATATATTCACAGATTCCAGGTTTCTCCTTGAAAGGGTCAGTATGTTTGAACTTAAGTAACCTAATTGAAAATACTGTAAGACTTTTACACAGTAGATCTTCAGCAGGAGTACATGTTAGAGAACATGGTGAAGCCCAAAGCAAACTTGGCTTCCTTCGATGCCTATGAATAGTTAAAGCTAGGTTTGAGATGAGACTAACGTGCATCCATTTTTTTTTTTTGGTCTTTCAAGACAGGGTTCCTCTGTGTAACCCTGACTGTCTTTGGAACTATATAGAGAAGGCTAGCCTCAAATTCAAATCTGCCTTCCTCTGCCTCCCAAGTGCTGGGATTAAAGGTGTGCGCCACCACACACAGCTTCACATCCATTTTTGGAAAGTGGTATAGGTAATATTGGTTGAAAAATGAGCTCTATCCTTCCATAATTTGGTATTTCATACATAGATGATCTTGAAAAACATGAACCTTTAAAACTGCTCTAACTAAGATGTTTCTAGCCCCCTTCCTTACATCAGGTTTTGACACATTGATTGTATAATGCAGCAACAGTCATTTCTAAGTACTGAGTATGCACTAGTTGCTGTCACTGTATAATTTTATCCAACCATCAATGATTCTAAGTACTCAGCAATAGCTATCACTTGTTATCAGTGAAAAATATGGCAAAGATATCAGCATGTTAGGTGGCAGCAGTGATATATATATGTCCAAGCATCCAAACTCCCTATTAAACTGTTTCTCCAGGGAAGTATTATTAGACATATGAAGACAGAATGAAAAGGTGTATCTGCCTAGAAACAATGTAACAACCACTACAGCCTCTAAAGCACTTCCTGTCTTGAATTCTTCTTTTATATGGTGTTAATTCTGATGCATAAAATAGTGGTACACATTACTGAAGCCCAAAGAGTCACATCCTAGCTTCACCGTTAACTCACCCAAGGAAAATGCCTTCCCTATTCCCAGTGTCCTCTTACAAAAACAAAGGTAATGAGCTACCTAATGTTGTTTCCAGGCATTAAAGGGTAATGCATATATGTCAACAAGATGTTTTAAGAAGGACACAATACACAAAATCATTATAATTTTAACATTATAATTTTTGTATACTTCGATACAAATTATAAAACAAACAAAATTTCCTTGAATGCCCATACTATAGGCCAATTACTATGTATAAATATCATGTTATATACTGTTCTACTCATATGCTTTTTTATTGTCCTTAGTCTGGTATGCTGTTGAGTTATTGAGCATCCTATTAAACACAAACATTTTTCTGGCAAATGATCCCCTGTCTCTGATAGTTAGCAAACTAATGGCCTTGGTTCAAATGCAACCATGCATTTTTTTTCTATCAACAATACACAGGTTTTTTTTTAACTCACATGAAGTGGTTTTCAAGCATACAAGTTTATTAACAAAAAGCTAATACACAAATAGTTACCCATGATGCTAATGTGATGGGAATGGACTTATGAAGAACTGTGGGCATATGATCCAAGATAAAGAGAGGTATGAATGCCATCTGAATAAGTGAATCTAACACATGAATGTGTTAGGCATGACTCCTTTAGGTATATCTCCAGAAACAAAGATCTCAGATGCAGGGCACTGAAGCTGCACAAGGCACAACTCCCAAGCACACTCATGCTGTTTCTCTTTCCACTCAGGATCTACGAGACCGCCTGTGGGACATCTGTGATGCCAGGAAGGAGGAGGCAGAGCAGGAGAGGCTTGATATCATTAACGAGAGCTGGCTACAAGACTCTGTTGGAATAATAATGAATCACTTCTTTTCCCTGATGCAGGTAGGAGCAGCCAGACACAGTGACACAGACTCCCTTTGCAGCCTTATTCCTCATGGAACAACTCCTTCGGGAATGGCAGGGGTCTGCTCAAGGACAATTTTGCTTCTAACACCCTGTGTTGTATGATTGTCTGCTTGGTAATACATTCTGGCTCACCAAGAATATTAGCTAACAAAGTTGTTTTTCTCCCAGCCAAGCAACTACGCAGACAGTGCATCGCTAGCAGCTACTCGCCATTTCTGCTTCCCTATGCATGTTCTGCGAGATTGCAGGGACTCTGTCTGCAGCTGGGATGTTTAGTTGATCAGACTCACACTTAAGAGTTGCCCAAGAAAGCTGCCCTGTTGTAAATTCAGGGATACATTGCAACCATGGGAACCACTTCTGTGACCATAAAAAAAAGTGCAGACCAGCATTTAGTTGATAAATTCCTCAAAACAAAGTGCCTATAGATAGGTTTTGAGAGATCAAGGTGGAGGCAGGATGAGGGGTGAGATCAGCTGTCTTTGTTTTACAAAGTTTAAGCTTTAAATTATATGTATATATGTGAGTGTAGCTTTGGACACCTGCACATTGCCTGTGTAGACAACAAGAAGAAAACTTTGGATCCCACAGAGTGGGGATTTTTGGTAACTGTGAGCCACCTGATGTAGATGCTATGAACTATTGTCCTCTGAAAGAGTGGTACACTCTCCTAATCCTAAGCCATCTCTCCAGCCCCATTTGTGTTTATTAACTGAACTTCCTCCTATGTTCATTATAGAAGATAAGTTTACAACTGAAGACATCCTCAGAAGTTACTTTACTTCCCTCATATAGGAGCCTTGAAATGCTATCTGCCTTGAAAAATAATTGTACTTCAGACACGATTTTCAGATCTTGAGGAAGGCATTCCTAGGGTACAAAACTGATAAAAGGCCTGTCTTAAAATGTATATTTCAAAAACACAGAGAAAGAGGTCTACAATGTATTAATTTCCTAAAGTACTGATGGAGGCCATGGGCTGAGAATGTGGGAGAAGCCTGCCTAAAATTATTCATGCCTGGGGAACTATCGAGTCTATCTTGGTCAACCTATGCTTAATTTTTGTTGACAGAAGAATAGTTAAGAGGGAGAATAGATGGGGACTACTTCTCATCTATATTTGATTAACTTAGAAGGTACTTTCGGAGATGATAAAATATCTCCACTTATATCTACGACTTTGATAAAGTAGGAGGAGTTCAGCAAATCTCTTTTCAACAATGACCCATCCATTCTGGTAGTTCCAGCACTCAAAGGGACAATCCCTGCTCCAAAGGCATGTCTGAAAAGTCAACAGAAACCCAAATAACAGGAAGCCTCAGGAATTATAGCAGCCCCACCTCACTGTTTCCCTTTCTATGGTTTCAATTACCTTTACTTGACCACAGGTGTGTGTGTGTGTGTGTGTGTGTGTGTGTGTGTGTGTTGGGGAATGTTGTTTTGCTTTTCTGTTAAAATATAACTCACCCACTGATGTTCCCATCAATCTGATAGATGAATTGATGTTTCACTGTCTTAGATCTTCTGAAACTTCTTCCACATTGAAACATGGTTTATAGCAACTTAAATTCATGGTGTACCCTCACTATCTACTTTCATCTGGCTTAGAATAAACTGTCTCTCATATTCTGTAGCTCAAAATGGTACTTTGTGTCAGCAATGATGAAGTAAATCTTTTGATCTTCCATTTTGTACCAATTTATTCTGTTTCATCTGACTTGGAATGAAAAATTTCCCTTTTTAATTGCATCAACACTGTATATTCTCTAGTACCATTATTTGCTATCCAGATTATCAGTTCTTCTACTATGTCTTCAAAATGTTTTTGTTCAAGTAGCCCTTATATTGGAGTCTAATGCTGACATGATGCCAAAAGATTCACTTCATGTTGTTTCTGTGACAAGGCCATTGTAGTCATCTTAGATCCATACCCAAAAATAAAATATAGCACAACAGATTCTTTAGGAGAATCTATGTTCATGTCACTTTCATTATAGTACTTGTTATCATATTCTATTATTAATTCTCAGTTTATCTGATTCAGACTTTCTCAAATAGATATGAATCCATAGAAACAAAGGCATTAGTCAGGTATTAAATAAAGGACTTGAAGAGTATCCCCTATGAATGAAGAAGAACTAAATTATCTCTAAGTGGGAGGTTTAAAGAAATCAGGATATCAGAACAAGTAGAACTATGAAGGCATGTTACAAAGCTGGATTATGAAGATAAGATAGATTTAAAAGAGTTGCAACCAGAGGACAATGCTGAGACATTGTGAAGCATATTTTAAGCGTATTAAGGAGTACACTTAGCTCCATAATACATAGTTTACACAAAGGACTAAGTAAAATACCCAACTAGTCTAAATTCATCTAAGCAGAAACTTAGGGAATCAGTCTGAACAAGTAGAGAGACAATATTATACAATTTACTTATGAAAAAAGTAACTATGATCCAAAAGTGAAGGCACAGCAAACTTTCATGAGTCACTTTCATGAGTCAGAGGCATAAATGACTCCTGTGGAATAGGTAAGACTCTAACAGTTCATTAATCTATAGATTTGAGATTCTTATCCTAAGCCATTGAGCCATTGCCCACATCAGACAAAATAAAACAGGGCAGCAGAGTACAGACTGGACCCTACTGCCAGACATTCCCAGCAGAACACTAGCAAACTATCACAGCAGCATCATGCTGGGGGTTCTGCTCTCACCCTCATTGCGTAGATGAGGAAACTGAAGCCAGCTGGTGGGGAGCTATTGGCCCACTAGTTGCGTCTAGTAAGTGAAAGAAGGAGCAGGAATTGCGACTGACCATGGCTGCAGAGTCAGTTCTCCTTCTGGAACCCCGCTATGTCAACAACATCATCCAAGTTGTTCGGCTTCACAGATAGAGCACTGCTTAGTACACCCTGTAAAACCCAAAGGTGGACATGCTCAAGAGTAGCTTTCATCTCAGCACATGGAGAAAGAACGTGATGATGGGACTACCCATCAAATACAAGACAATTGAGGCAGCTTGTATTTTGTCCAAGACACTCAAAATCAGGAGCCTTAATGTTTGTCGAGGGACAAAAAGTAACAAATCTTGAGAAAATCTTCAGCTGCACATTCTAGCTCACCACAAACAGCTAGATAATTGCTTCTCAAGATGGGTTCCCTGGAAAATTGCCTTCCAAACTGATCCAGAAAATGGTGTACTTACATAAGTGACTTAGGAAAGTGTTACATAAAGCTACCTATCTGCCCCGCCCACCCCCGGAAGATTGACAAGTCTACTGACATAGTTAGGAACTAAGATGTTCCATGGGTAAAGAAATCGTTTTGGTGCATTAATGTTGAATTTCTAAACCAGCTTGACCTTGGAAAGTTTTTGCTCATTCATTCCAACAAGATATCCATACATAGCCTTTGCAACAAGCTGTCCACAGGTAAAGTTTAGAAAAGCTTTGCTAAGCTGGCGCTGGCTTCACAAAGCTGTAAGTCACACCTACCCAAGAAACTGAGGGAGGAAGACAACAAGATAAGTGCCTTCGGGCAACTGGGAGTTTGTGGTTAGTCTCAGAAATGTAATAAAATCCCGCCTCAAAAGTAAATAAATCATAAGACTAGGGACATGGGCCAACCATGAGGTAAAAGTACTTGTTTAGAATGCTGGAGGCCCTATGTTCAACACAGAGTGCCACACAAAAGGAAGAGCAAAACCTGAAACTCCAGCGACAAAGAAGTTACAGAACAGAGGGTTATTTACTCGTTATAAATGTGAGAGGAATCACGATTAGTATTCTTAGAGGAAAATTCTGAATATGATGTCATATCCTATTCAGATTTGCTTATATTTGAATCAGGTTGTTCCCCTTAAAAAGGAGTCAATATTTTATACAAAACAATTACTGTAATAATGTAAGTCTTGGGGAAAGAGCCCAGTACAGTTTCAAATCCTGACTCTGTAAATTATGTTCTCCCAAACCCAGTGATTAAAGAAGAGTTCAGTGCTCTAAGCTAAAGAAGAAACACTTTCCAGGTTTCTTACTCTATTTGCCCAAAACTATAGTTTACTGATTCAATGGCTAATAGCTTTTTGTAACCACTCCCCCACACTGTTCATTTTTCCAAAGTTAATTGTCAATATTCAGTATGTACCTAGTAAGTTTATATTTGTATCTTACTCATTATAAATGTGATATTGTGTGAGTTTCCACAAATATAGTTTAGTCAAACAATTTTCCCTGCAGTTTTACCAAACTGAAACATGACACCAATAATTTTCTTTAAACTATGGAATTATTCTGTATATGGATATTTTAACTCAATAATAAAAAAATGATAGGTTTCCTGGACATTTCAAAGTACTGTGCTCAAATGTGAAACATCCTATAATTTAAAATAATATATAAATGTTAATTTTATTTTGTAATATAGACTCAAAGTAAGGAAATGAATTTTCTCTTTTTTTGGGTCCTTTAGCTAGAAGAGTTTAAAACTGTAAAACTGAAAACAACCTGTCTAATCATTTTCTCTATAAAACAACCTTATTGCACTGTTTATTTTTTATTACATACTACTATGCAAAAATCAACATCCCTTCATTGTCAACTGTGAATATGGTACTACAAATCTATTTCTGGATAGCTCAGAAACATTTTTTTCTTTTTCTTTATTCTTCTCTCATACAAAAATCCAGAATGCAGCCTTCTCTCCTCCCATTTCCCCCTCTATTCCTTCTCACTACCTCCCTTCTCCCCAGATTCACTGCTCCTTCTGTTTTCCTTTAGAAAAGAGCAGACCCCCTAAATGATAGATAATCCCTTTATTCATGCCCTTAAGCTACATTCAGCAAGGGTGGGGGTGGATGAGATGGCGGGGCGGGGGGAACAGGACTTTAATACTAGGTTTCTGTTGTTCTTTTAAAAAGGAGAGAGCAAGAAAAAAATCCTCTCTTCAATCAACTAGATATTATTTATTGCCTTTGCATAAAAGGCTCATAATTTATTGCTTCGGATACTTGCTTACACAGCCCCACCAACAAAGGAAAGTCTGGGGGTAATACAATACATACCTCACCAAAGGGAAGAGCATACATAACGTATGATTTAAAAGGGAGAGAATCAGTTGAATTTCCAGGATCTACATTTGTAGCTTTAAAACTGTTTAGGGCCTCACAGCACACATGCCCAGTGCATGTGTGCCACAAGGGCAAACCTGTGCCAACAGGGAGATTGCACATGTGCACAATTGCTAATTGTTTCACAACCAACTCCTTTTGAATTGCTCTATTTCCTTCAAGGTCTCTCCCAGCAACTCCAGCAGAGGAGTTGAGCAGAGAGGTCTAGAGAAGTTGTGAGTTATGTCTATCCTGTTCACATTAAGCAAGACAGGAAACTGTACTGAGAGAATTATTGCTTCACTTTGTGCTCTTGTTTGTCTTGTTTCCACAAATAGTTTATATTGTACCAGAGGAAAAGAACCTAGTGCTGGTTTCATTTTGTTCTTGTACTTATAGCATCTATGGTACCCCAAGGCAACTGAATTATTGCTAGGACAAAGAAGTTACTTCAGTGATTTATTCAAGAATTTCTAGTAGTAATCATCAAAAGCTATCTAACTGTCATCTGGTTAAATGGCATCACCCTCAGTAAACAGAATACAAAGTCATTTGCTTTCTTAAATAATTATGAAAACTTTAGAGACTGAAATAAGCAAGGCTCTTTCTTCATTTCTAGTGAATTATTTTCAACCAATATGTTTAAAAATTTTTATTTACATTATGCATAGATATCACAGAAAAACATACAGATTAATGTGTTCTTAGTTGGGTATTGAGATCCACTTTCTGTATTAAAGGCAGAAGTGAACCGTTTCCAAGACACCAAAAGACTCCTCCAAGATTATTACAGAGCAATGGAATCCAAAATCCCACTAGAAGACAATAAGAAATTTACTCGGATCCCATTGATTCAGCTCGATGGTAAAGACATTTCAGAAAACCAACTTAGGTAAGGCAGACCATTGTTTTACACTGTAATTACTTTGAACATACAGAATTGTGGATTTTAAATTATAAATCCTGCTCCTATTAAAGGAAACAACAAATTGTTCCAAAAAAGCTGAACTTTTTTTTTCTAACTTTGATGTCACATTAACTTGGCATGATATGATTATTTATCTTATTAGTGGTGAATATTTACTCCTTTGGTTGGAGAGATACTGTGCTTTCTATTTTGTTTTCAGCAGGATTCTGCTGTGGATATTAGACAGTATGTCACTTCTGGATTCAGAAATACATTTAGCTCCAAAGATCTCTGGTGAGGGATTAGGAACTTAAACAGAAGAACCAGATCATGTGTGTGGTGTGTATATGTGGTAGGGAATGTGTGTGTGTGTGTGTGTGTGTGTGTGTGTGTGTCTGTATGTTTGTGTGTATTTAAGAGAGAAAGAGAAAGTGGAGAGAGGGAAATTATGGAAATTAAAATGGAAAGGGTTGTCATTGCTCTTTTACAGGTGAGGAAATTGAGAAATAGTAAAAGTCTAATAGTATGTGATTATGACCTCACAAGAATAAAAGATATTAATAATCTAACATCATATTGTTGCCAACAGAAACAGGAACTTAGTAGTAGAATAAAGACAGATTACAGTTTAGCCAAATAAATCACCTGCAATTTTTTATAGATATAATAGGTGAGTTTGGGGGAGGAAGGACAATATCTCAGACTCCGCGAGGCTGTAAGTGATGGAGAGGATGTCATTGTGAAAGGGTGAGTCAAGGGCGTGGTAGTGATCCCCATGGTATGGTTTCTAGCCATTACACACTAAGATCTAGTTTTACTTAATTTTATATGACTTAAGATAAAACACTTGAAAACAGAATTCAAAATCATTTAGGAGTAAATGTGTTGTTTGAAAATAAGTTTGAAATGTAGGGAAACTTAAAATAGTATTTCCTGGTGATCCTTAAGCAAAACATGAGAAAAGGGAAAAATCTTGACATGAAGATGGAAGTACAAGCAGAAGCTAGATTTACAAAATGATGTGCAGAAATTGAATGCTGTATTTAAATCTCCAAGCACATGAGCTATGCATTTTATACTTAAAGGAAGCCTCTTTGCCTAGATGTTTGCTCAGTCAATGTAGGTATAAGAGTTGCATGAACAAAACATAGCATAATGTATATATTTTCAAACCAGATTGGTCTAGTTTAAATCCTGAGTCTTTCCCTTACTATGAACTGTATATAAGTGGGTTAGAATAACTTGCTTGTCTGTAAGTCACTACATCTCAATGTAAGCCTCAAGTTCCATTCTTATAAGAGCAAGGTTGTTGTGAAAATTACAGAAATTAGAATCTGCAAAATACATTGAATCATGTCTGGAAATGAAAAAACCTAAAATCCAGTCCTCAAACACTTACAAAAGAGTGGCCTTTTTTTGTTATATATTTTGGAGAATATATAATGGTTTACTCTTGCTTATATGCAATATTTTAGTTTGTTTGTTTATCACTCCCTTGTTCCAAAAATAATTTGGTATGGCATTGCTGCATAGGCTGTGTGATGATCCAAGGTCCACTTTTGCACTCTTGTGTTCTTTCATCTCGTGTTACATTTACACCAGGCCATAGATACACAAGAACACACAAAGGGTGAGCATGCACCCTCTTCCTGTCCCAAATAAAAGACAAACATTGAAGAAACTGCTAAGAAAACATTGAAATTAGAACAATAATGAATACCAGAGGCAATAGGAACCGTCAGCATCACCAGAAGACACCAAGTTTCAGTGTCTAGGGTGGCAGTGCATTCTGTTCTTGGCACATAATAGCAAACCAGGCATAATGGGGAAGCTATTCATTTTGGTTAGTACAATAAGGCCACAGAAGAACAGACAGTTCTAAGTTTTTACAGAACATCTTTGTACCAATCTCAACCTCACTGCTGTGGCAAAACTGTTGAGACAATCAGTCAGTCAATATACAAACCAGCTACCAACTAATTAACCACAGTCTATAACATGTGGGAAAGAACAAGCACCATGTTCAGCAGTTTTACATAGCTTTTCTACTTCATTCTTTCCAACAACCCTATAGTAATAATAATGGTAGCCATGCATTTTCAAAATAATAGTTGTATTAGTTGATAAACAATTATTCATGATAAAGCGAGGCTCAGAAATTCAAGTAGCATACCCAATTTCATATCTCCCAATAGTAACAGAACTACCTATAGTACAGGAACTTTTCTTCCCAGTAAGTGAATTCTAAGGCCATTTTCACCAATAACTACCTATAGTTTTAATATGGAGATATTATATGTTTACCTTTGTTTTCATTTTCATATCCCCTTTCTGTTTGTATTGATTCAATTTGTTTGTAGACAATTTCACATGCTTGTAGTTCTGATTAGCATCATGTTCCACCTTTCTTATCTCCTTCACACAATAGTTACTCTTCCCTCCTCCCCGTGAGTAGAGACTTTTGTCTACTCAAGATGCCTAGAATAAATTAGCACTCAATCCAAACATGCCATTTATACCACACCATCTAAGGCTCAGGGAATACGACAAAAGGACTGAGTGGAAAGAACGTACAAGACATTCTTGCAAGATACACAAGAGAGAGAAGATCTAAGTGATAGAGGGAGAGGCTGGAAGAAAATCAGCTTTAGAATATATATAACAAGTTGTTGCATGCAAAACTCCACAGGAGCTGTAGCTGCCTGTACTGGGCCTGAACAAGACTGGACCTGTAAACAGCCAATCATGGGCAAGATGAGAGTTTATAACATCTTATCTTTCTGCTGAACTATTGGCAACTGATGGATTCTGGAGGAGGGACAGTCATTGTCTTCAGCTGTGTGACACACAGTAGGCCTCTAAACTCCAGTGGCTAATTCCAAACCTGTGGCAATACACATAGATGATCCTGGTTAAAACTAGTGGGTCATAAACCCAAAGTCCTTTTCTAAATGATTCCATGACTGCTGTCCTGCAAAGCAAAGTCTTGTGCTGTTTGAAGTGTCTAGAGATGGTCACACACATACTCACATAAACATATTGGAACTTGAATGGCTTTGATTTAGCAATAATTGGTTATTAAGATATAATTCAATACGTGAGTGTATTTTCAATGCATTGCTTTAATAGTTATGCTAGATTATCAGAATTCCAAGTACTGGGTCATACTTTTTGCTCTACTGCTGTGAGGCTATTCTATGCCCAAAGCAACTCTTACCAAAGAAAGCATCGAATTGGACATTTGATTACAGTTTTAGAGGGTTAGTTCATGATCATACTGATGGGAAGCACACAGGCCTGGCACTGGAGCAGTAGCTGGGAAATTTACACCCTGATCTTCAGGAAGCAGGCAGAGAGAGAAACACTGGGCCTGGCATGGGTTTTTGAAACCTCAAAACCCACCTCCAGTGACACACCTCTTCCAAGAAAACCATACCTAATGCAACAACCCAGGCCACAATTCCCAGTTCTTTGCCCCAAACAGTTCACCAACTGAGGATTAAGCATTCAAATATATGAACCTATGGGGTGCATTCTCATTCAAACCCCCACACACTGTGAAATCCAACTGTTAAGTTCAAGAAATCTCAGGTGATGCTTCCAAACAAGAATAAGCTAGTTGTTTTCTGGAGTCCACAATTATCTTTCTAAATCCCTGTTCCAGACCCAAGCTTCATGATTCTATAAAAACAAATGCTATCTACTCCTGCTGTTGATCCTGAATCTATTGTTAAATTTCAAACAGGTTATCTTTGGAGTTACTCTTTTCCAATTCCTTCTCCAACCTTAAGATGACAAATTTTTGTCACCAGAGGATGACCCCAATTACAATAAACATTCTACCTTAGGTCTTTCTTCAATCTTGAACTAACCTCTGAAATCCTAAGACCAATGACAGTACATTCTCAGAATTTTTTCTAAAATCTCCACTTGGGGAAGGAGTACTATTAAGAAAAAGTGGAGAATGAGGTTTACTCTTGTGTTTGGCCACAGCACTTGATGAAGAGAAAACCCCACTATCCTTAAGTAAGAAAGGGGAGGGCTTCTGAAGCTGCTTCACGTTGGCAACCCACAAACATCATCACCTCTGTTTAATAACCCCAGTCAGATTTGTGTTAGTCCCATTTTCATGTCAGAATGCCCAGGTAATACTGACCATCTTGAATAAATTCTGTTAGGTTTACTTTTCCCATACTCATTTACCCTCATCAGAAGCATGTGCCCTGGAAGTGTGACATGAAAAATGACATTTGGGGGGTCTTTCTTTATAATCACTGTTATATAGTCCACCTCTTTTAATTATTGAGAACTAAATCTGAAAAATGACTTGTTACTTGTTGTGAGTTTTCTATTATTAGCAAGATTTTGTAGACCACATAAATGTGATTAATTCAGCATTTTCCAATCATAGCCTTTCAAAATAATTCTTCTAGGAAAACTTTGGAAACTTGAATTAAAGCAATACAACAAAAAGGCACAAACTAACACTGTCACAAAAATAGAACTCTGTTAAATGAAACCCTATGTTTCTTTGGTTTGCTTTTCTTTCCCCCAAAGAATTCCTCTAGTTCCTCGAATATCCGTTTCTCCAGAAAACGTTACCATCAAACCAAAGTTGAAAGCATTACTGAAGGGCAAGATCGATCCCACATTAGAAGGTTTGGAATCTAACTTTGAGGTAGATGAGAAGATAGTAATGGACACCTGGCAGCAGGCTTCCTTAACCGTCTCCCACATGGTAAGCAGTACCTGTAGTTGCATCTCTTGTCTGCTACTCTACTATGTAAGTGGCCTGATTGGTAACATGATACAAGTGCAACATTTATATGATAGTCACAGTCATACTATAAAAATGCATGGCTTTCAGAAATTATCATTACTAAAGGGATTTCTAGGGGATTTTTTTCTGAAAAAAAAAATAAGGAGTTAAGAGATATAGTCAACAAGTCTTTAAAATCATGAAAGAAGTGAGACAATACTTAGATTCATTTCAGGTCTGGCCTTGGTTGCAAATACAAAAGCCTAAATGTCAAGAGAATGTTAAGGAGGAAGGCAAAGGGCAGATAAAACAGTATGAGAGGGTGTGATGATGTTGACAAGGATATGTGTTACCATGTGCTGGCCCACTTTGTTATCTGACAATGAGGGCCAGCATGGCCAGATTTTCTACTTCCTAGAAAAACCAAAAACAAATGTTTTTGTTTTGTTTTGTTTTTATTATATGATACTACTGGTTTTAGTTTCAATGAGTGAAATATAATTCTTGGAAGTACTTTACAAAGTCATGAAAGAAAACACAAAGTCCAAATAGCCCATTGACTTTCCAGCTTCAACATATCTGCGTATTATTTTCTCTAAATCACAATAGGATAAGTATTACTATCCTTTTACAGTGGACAAATAAAGTCTAGAAAGGTGAACAGCCTACTGCTTGGTTTCTGTTCTACCCACTTGGCTTTTATTTTCTTTTTGTGCTAAGCATTCTTTGATTTCACTAAAGAACTAAGTACTAAGTTTCTAATCAGAAAACAGTATCAACCTTCCCAAAGGTCTTATGAAAGTCGTGGAACAGGAGCTTCATTATAATCTCCTTAACTTTCCTCAGGATCCTTTATGTCTGACCTTATCCCAAAACAACAAGGTCTTCTTTCTAGCCCATCTTTCTTTTGTTCTCCTTATCTCTTTGTCTGTCACAGAATGATTTCAAACTCTTCTCTTGTCATATTTGTTTTCAAGAAATTTTAAAAGTTGACGTGACCCAAATAAAAAAAAAGAATTCATGACATGTAATTGTGTGGCTTTCCAGGAACACTGAATGACACCAGTAAACAGAGAGGAGTGTGAAGGTATGCAGTAGCTATGTCTCATCATCACCTTCCAATCCTTACCTCTCTTAAGTGAACCACTGTCTGGGTCCATCCTTGATGGGTTCGACATTCCAGGGTAGGGGCATCTAGTTTAGAAATGTTAGGCAGAAAAGCAGAAACACAAAAGAAATAAACAGAGACACAGAATAGAGTTGGGATGGCAACCCAGTGAATACTGAATCTGCCCATATTTATTTTCATTAGCTTTATATACCCCAATCCAAAGAGGAGGAGGAAGACAAAAGACCTCTTTACAAAAGTGCAAGGAACAAAGTGATCGCCTCAAATACCCAAAGCATCAAGTAACCACACCCTAGATCAAAATATCCTGTTAGTAGCCACACCCTGGGTCAAACCTCCTAACAATAACCTTCAAGAAGCAAGAATAGGCCTGAACTCTCTGACTTTCAGTCAAGGTGGAACAAATCCACATCTGTGGGCTCCAGCAAACCACTGTCTTGCCTTTTCATTCAATTCTTTTCTGACCCAAGTCTGTAACTTCTAAACAGCTTATTGTACTTGTGCTTGCCTTTGAGTTTTAAGCAAATGGGCCTTCTGCATGCTTGTGTGTGTGCTTTCATTTTTATAACATTATTCATTAGCATAATCTCATATTGTTGCATGTGATTGTATTCTGTTCATTTTCTTTGTTTTACAGTGTTTTGTTACATGCTTGTATCACAAGTTAGTTAACCAAGCTGCTACTGACCCACACTTGGGTTTGCATTTTGGTGCCATTGGACACAGCGACTTTGAACATTCTTACACATATCTCTTAGTATCAATGAGTGTACATAACCTCCTTAGACCTGGGAATGCATGCTATCATCTACACATCACTGCTTTCCTCTGTGTGTGTGTGTTTGTGTATATTATTGTTTAGTATGCATATACCTTCTTGGTCATATGTAAGAGTTATATAATTTACATTACTTGACATAGAGTATATATTTATGTTTCAAATATGTATAAAATTATAAATATATAACTATTTAATATTTATTTTTATTCTCATTACATTTATTTTCTCTTTGAATTATTATGAGCTGTGCTGAAACCACACATTATGAGAATAAACCTTTCTATTTATGACTTTCTGGTTCTTGCCATTTGTATATTTGAGACTATGAAACTGGGCTCATGGAAAAACTAAGATGAAAAACTTTTCTATTGAATTGAACACCTTATTTTGGAATAATCTTTACTTACAATGAACTTTTTTAGAAAAAAATATACTTTGAGATTATTTATATACATTTGTCTCTGAGTATCTCTATTTTTTCTTTTTTATTTTTTTGCTTTATAAATAATACCATTCAAAATTTCTACCCCCTCCCCTCCTCCCACTTACCTCCCACTTCCCCACTCATCCTCCACCCTCCCCCTCCAGTCCTAAGAGAGGGCAGGGTACCCTGCTCTGTGGGAAGTCCAAGCCCCCCCCCATCCAGGCCTAGGAAGGTGTGCATCCAAATAGACTAGGATCCCAAAAAGCCAGTACATGCAGTAGAATCAAATCCCAGTGCCATTATCATTGGCTTCTCAGTCAGCCCCCATTGTCAGCCACATTCAGAGAGTCTGGTTTGATCACATACTCGTTCAGTCCCAGTCCAGCTGGCCTTGGTGAGCTCTCATTAGATCAGGCACACTGTCTCAGTGGGTGGATGAACCCCTCACAGTCCTGACTTCCTTGCTCCTCTTCTCCCTCTTTCTGCTTTTCAACTGGACCTTGGGAGCTCAGTCCAGTGCTCCAATGTGGGTCTCTGTCTGTCTATCTCCATCTGTCGCCAGATGAAAGTTCTTTGATAATATTCAAAATATTCATCAGTGTGGCTATGGGACAAGGCCAGTTCAGGCACCCTCTCCTCTACTGCCCAAGGACCTAGCTGGGGACATCCCTTGGACACCTGGGAACCCCTCTAGAGCCAAGTCTCTTGCCAATCCTAAAATGGCTCCCTTAATTAAGATATCTTCTTCCCTGCTTCCATATCAGCCCTTCCTCCATCTCAACCATCCCACTCCCCCAAGCTCTCCCCAATCCTCCACTTCTCCCTTCACTCTCCCCCTCTCCCGTTTATCCCACCCCACCCCTACCCCACCCCCATGCTCCCAACATTTGCCTGGCAATCTTGTCTGCTTACATTTCCACGAGGAACTATATATGTTTTTCTTTGGGTTCACCTTATTATTTAGCTTCTCTAGGATCATGAACTATAGGCACAATGTCCTTTGTTTATGGCTAGACTCCAGTAATCAGTGAGTACATACCATATTCATCTTTTTGGGTGGGTTAACTCACTCAGTATAGTGTTTTCTATTTCTATCTATTTGCATGCAAAATTCAAGATGTCATTGTATTTTACCGCTTAGTAGAACTCTAATGTGTATATGTGCCACATTTTCTTTATCCATTCTTCCTTTGAGGGGCACCTAGGTTGTTTCCAGGTTCTGGCTATTACAAATAATGCTGCTATGAACAGAGTTGAATAAATGTTTTGTAGTATGATTGGGCATCTCTTGGGTATATTCCCAAGAGTGGTATTGCTGGATCTTGAGGTTGGTTGACTCCCAGTTTGTTGAGAAACCACCACACTGATTTCCAAAGTGATTGCACAAGTTTGCATTCCCACCAATAATGGATAAGTGTTCTTCTTACTCCACATCCTCTCCAGCATAGGTTATCATTGGTGTTTTTGATTTTAGCCATTCTGACAGGTGTAAGATGGTATCTTAAAGTTGTTTTGATTTGCATTTCCCTGATTGCTAAGGAAGTTGAACATGACCTTAAGTATCTTTTGGCCATTTGAACTTCTTCTGTTGAGAATTCTCTGTTCAGTTCAGTACACCATCTTTTAATTGGGTTATTCAGAATTTTAATGTCTACTTTCTTGAGTTCTTTATATATGTTGGAGATCAGGCCTTTGTCTGATGTGGGGTTGATGAAGATCTTCTCCCATTCAGCAGGTTGCCTTTTTGTCTTAATGACAGTGTCCTTTACTTTACAGAAGCTGCTCAGTTTCAGGAGGTCCCATTTATTCATTGTTGTTCTTATTGTCTGTAGGTTATATGTAGGAAGTGGTCTCCTGTGCCCATGTATTGCAGACTACTTCCCACTTTCTCTTCTATAAGGTTCAGTGTGGTTGGATTTATATTGAGGTCTTTAATCCATTTGGACTTGAGTTTTGTGCATGGTAATAGATATGGATCTATTTTCATTCTCCTACAGGTTGACATCCAGTTATGCCAGCACCATTTGTTAAAGATGCATTCTTTCTTCCATTGTATAATTTTAGTTCCTGTCTAAAATCAGGTGTTCATAGGTTTCTGGGTTAATATCCAGGTCTTCGATTCGATTACATTGGTCAACCTCTCTGTTTTTTTTGCCAATACCAACCTGTTTTCATTACTGTAGCTCTGTAATAGAGTTTGAAGTCAGGGATGGTAATGCCTCCGGAAGTAATTTTATTGTATAGGATTGTTTTGGCCATCCTGGTTTTTTTGTTTTTCCATATAAAGTTGATTATTGTTCTCTCAAGGTCTGTGAAGAATTTTGTTGGAATTTTGATGGGGATTGCATTGAATCTATATATTGCCTTTGGTAGAATTGCCATTTTGACTAAGTTGATCCTACCAATCCAGGAGCATGGGAGATCCTTCCATTTTCTTGTTCCTCTTCAATTTCTTTCTTCAAAGACTTAAAGTTCTTGTCAAATAGATCTTTCACTTCCTTGGTTAGTGTTACCCCAAGATACTTTATGCTATGTGTGGCTATCGTGAAAGGTGATGTTTCTCTGATTTCCCTCTCTGCTTCTTTATTATTTGTGTATAGGAGGGCTACTGATTTTTTTTTTTAGTTGATCTTGTATCCTATCACATTACTGAAGGTGTTTATCAGCTGTAGAAGTTCTTTGGTAGAGTTTTTGGGGACACTTATATACACTATCATATCATCTGCAAATAATGAAAGTTTGACTTCTTCCTTTCCAATTTGAATCCCCTTGATCTCCTTATGTTGTCTTATTGCTATTGCTAGAACTTCCAGCACTATATTGAAGAGGTATGGAGAAAGTGGACAGCCCTGTCTTGTTCCTGATTTTAGTGGAATGGCTTTATGTTTCTCTCCATTTATTTTGATGTTAGCTGTCGGCTTGCTGTATATTGCTTTTATTATATTTAAGTATAAACCTTATATCCCTAATCTCTCCAAGACCTTTATCATAAAGGGTTGTTGAATTTTGTCAAATGCTTTTTTAGCATCTAATGAAATGATCATATGATTTTTTCTTTCAGTTTATTTATATGGATGGGTTACATTGATAGATTTCATATGTTGAACCAGCCCTACATCTCTGGGATGAAGCCTACTTGATCATAATGAATAATTCTTTTGATGTCTTCTTGGATCCGGTTTGCCAGTATTTTATTGAGAATTTTTGCATCGATGTTCATGAGTGAGATTGGTCTATAATTCTCTTTCTTGGTTGAGTCTTTGTGTGGTTTTGGTATCAGGGTAACTGTAGCTTCATAAAAAGAGTTTGGCAATGACTCTTCTGTTTCTATTATGTGAAACACATTAAGGAGTATAGGTATTAGCTCTTCTTGGAAGTTCTGGTAGAATTCTGCATTAAAACCATCTGGTCCTGGGATTTTTTTTGGTGGGGGGTTTTTGATGACAGCTTCAATTACCTCACGACTTACAGGTCTATTTAAATTGCTCACCTGGTCTTGATTTAATTTTGGTATATGGTACTTATCTAAAAAAATGTCCATTTATTTTACATTTTTCAATTTTGTGGCATATAGGCTTTTGTAGTAAGACCTAATGATTCTCTGAATTTCCTCAGTGTCTGTGGTTATGTCCTCCTTTTCATTCCTGATCTTGTTAATTTGGTGTTCTCTCTCTGCTGTTTGATTAGTTTGGATAGGGGTTTGTCAATCTTGTTGATTTTCTCAAAGAACCAGCTCTTTGTTTCATTGATTCTTTGGATTGTTTTCTGTGTTTCTATTTTGTTGGTTTCAGCCCTCAGTTTGATTATTTCCAGTCTTCTACTCCTCCTGGGTGAGTCTGCTTCTTTTTTTTTTTTTCTAGAGCTTTCAGGTATGCTGTTAAGTCTCCATGTGAGCTTTCTCTGTTTTCTTTATGTGGACACTTAGTGCTATGAACTTTCCTCTTAGCACTGCTTTCATAGTGTCCCATAGGTTTGGGTATGTTGTGTCTTTATTTTCATTGAATTCAAGGAAGACTTAAATTTCTTTCTTTATTTCTTCCTTGACCCAGGTGTGGTTCAGTAGTTGACTGTTCAGTTCCCATAAGTTTGTAGGCTTTCTGGGGGGTAGAATTAACCACAACTGCAAGGAGTTCATGCATACAATGCTCCAGTCATGTTCAGATGATACCATTTTTATTGCACATCTTTAGTTCTTCCACTCGTTCTGCCTCCTCATCTGTCATGTTTTCTGAGTCTTAGAGAGGGATCTTATTCAAAAAAATATTGATGCAAAAGGAGCCTGATATGGTCATCCCCAGTGACTCTATAGAATCTGAAACCTTGGCCTAGAGTCCCAGAGACTCAGCCGTCTTGCGTCTTGCCCACACTAACTCATCAACCTTATAACTGGCTCAATCAGGTTTGTTCATTTTTTTTCTGTGTCAATGTAGTGCCACACATAGCATTCTTCTCCCTTCTAAAATATGTACCTTCTACTTGGTTAGATTCTTTAAAGTTTTATTTATTTGGTTTTTTGTTTGTTTGTTTGTTTGTTTTTTTCCTGAAGCCCAAGCCTTCTATAATCCTAATTTTTTCCTATCTTTGTAGTTTCTAATGTTCCCTCAGTGACTTGGCTCATAGTATTCATCGTGTGTGTGTGTGTGTGTGTTTATGATTTGTGTGCATGTTCATGCACATAAGTGTGGGTATGTTTCTGTTATAGTGCCAGCGTAGTGGTCAGAGGACAACATTGGATGTTTCTCCACACGTTCCACTATCTCTGGAGCAGAGTCTCTTTGTTATTTGCACCTGCCTCTTACACAGATGCATGCCAGGCTAACTATCTCATGCTCGTTAGGGGATTCTCATGTTTCCACCTCTGATCTTGCTGCACTAAGACTACAGAGGGCCAACACTGTATCCAGCTTCATGTCATCTCTAGAGATTCAAACTCAGGTCTTCACCCTTGCTTAGCAAGCACTCTATCCACCAAACCATCCCTACGTTGTTGTTTTTGTCTTGCTAGTGTTTTCCTGAATTCTTAACTTGGTTCTACCACTTTTCATATACCTTAATCTAGGACAATGCCCACACCTAACATAATACTAAATTATCAGTATAGTCCTGAGAAGCTGCTGTAGCTGCTGTCATGCTCAAAACACTAAAGTCAATAAAAAGATGATGATGACAATAATGATTACCACAAAAACCACAAGCACCAAGTCCCGGAAAATGGGAAACAGGTGCAGATAGATTTTCTAGGAAGATCGTGAAATGTTTGTCTTGTTAATTAAAGTTCAAAACCAGAATGGGCAGGACATACATAGTCCATTAAAAGTACCTGTGAAAATACTGCCTTCTTAGAGAGATGTATGTATGGCTAGGGTGTTAGTTACGTCACAGTTAAACATGGATAGTCTGTTTTGTTGTTTTGGAAAACCTATTAGCTTTTCTCAGTCTTCAATTTCTTCTTTATAATGTAAGAAAAATTCTCAAATGGTTGAAAGAAATTCAGTGAAGTACTGTGTATGAAATGTGTTAGAAACTATAAATATAGTTCATTTGCTAAGAGGTTACTTAAAATTGTACATTTTCTTTTTGTATTTTGAAATGTCTCATAGCAAGCACAGGAAAAATAATCACTTATATGAACATATATAACAATATATGAATCCAGATTTTTTTGTTGCAATAGACTTCTATAAATCTAATGTTACACAATTAAAAGCAGACAAAAAAAAAAGATAGTCATGAGTTTAGCACCCAGACCCTTAGATGACTAAACCATGCCTTGTTAGAAAACAAACATTTAAGGGAACTTTGAGTTCCAAATGAGACAGGTGTGATTCAGAAAATGGATGTAGGCAAACAGCTCCAAATGAGATTGGTGCAATAGGAACGAACTGCACTTTAATTCAAGCTTTTTCTAAGGGGTAATTTTACCAAAAACTATTCATTTAGTATGCTATGTTAATTTTTAGCAAAACTTTCTAATTGATAGGTATGTAATGATTTCAGAGAAGTCATATGTAACACCTACAGTGTCAAAGCAGTATGTTTAAATTTCCTTCCAGCCTTAGCAGCTACTTTAATGAATGTATTCTAAATTCTTCTAATTTTTGAAAGCAATGTGGAGGTCTTTAAGAGAAGTGGACAAGAAAAATGCTAAGAATAATCATTACTTTCATCATCATCAACATCACAAGGTTGTTTCCAAGGAGATAAGACCAATTTTAAAGGAAATTGCTAACTTACACTACTTTGCAAGAACAAAATAAAAAAATGAATTGCTTGCAATTAAATGGGGGCTGTTAACAAGCAAGCTTTCTACTTTACCAAGAACTTGAAAGTACAGTCGATAGCATGAAACCCATGTTTCTCAAAAGATCACCTGGGGAGGGGGGCAAGCCAACCAAACGAGCTTGTTCTATATACCTTTTCTGGATATCTCAAGTGTTACTGGCAGACCATTCTGCAACATCTTACAATTTTAAAATAAAAATCTATTAGTTAAGAAACACTGTCTTCCATAAGAAGAGTACATGTACCTAAAGTTATGGGGAGCACACACAGGTCTGGGAGCATGAAAACCCATTAGGGTGATGAGGTTTAATGCCCATGAAACAGTTGGGGATGGCTACATTCTGGGCCATGGGGCATAAAGTGTGTCAGGAGTCTGGAGAAGGCATAAACTTACTGACCATTTGCAAACAAGATTGCAAAGACCATTGAGGGAAATATGCCTTGTCCATATTTCTGTATATCTTTTTTATTTTATTCTTTATTCTCCTCATTCTCTTTATCTCAAAAATCATCAGATCTGGATCTAACAAATGCTTATATAAATACATACAGTCTTATTGATTCTCATTTCTTTACCTCCTGAATGCATGTGTGTGTTATATATTTTTGGGGTTTCTTTTCTCAGTTCTCATAAATAATCTTCACTGCCTTAGAGTCAGATGAACTTGTATTAGTTCTAGTATTTCTAAATATAGAAAGAACCTGAGTGGCATAGCTCTTAGATAGAGATTTTTCTATAGGTAGATAGATAGATAGATAGATAGATAGATAGATAGATAGATAGATAGATAGATAGATAGATAGGTGATTGTTAGGTGATAGATGATAAATAGATAAAGTAGGTTAATACATGATAGATAAATAGGTGATGATGATAGGGAGATAGATACATAGATGGTGAATCTATGGATTGATGATAGAGAGATAGAAAGATATGCAGATAGATGATAGATACATACATAGATATTTTATATGTAAACATTCATATAGTCTTAAATTTTAAATTTACAAACAGTAATTATATATTTTTGGCTTATAATTTGATGTTTTGATATTGATAGACATATTAAAATGACTAACCAAACTGATAGTGTATCCACCACTTATTTACTTGGCAATATTTTGGGGGAATAAACATTTAAAATCCACTTCTCTAGCAATTTTGAAATATAAAATACATTATTAACTACTGTCACCATGCTATGTAGTAGGCCATCAGAATTTACTTCTTCTTTCTGACTAAAACATTTACCCTTTAACATTTTTCTCTACACCCTATCTATCCACCTTCAACCCCGATAGCCACCATTCAGCTCTACACTTCAATGAGTTCAGTGTGTGTGAGAGAGTGTGCATGCGTGTTAGAGAAAGAGAGTTATTGTATAGTATTTAATGTCCTGTGCATATATATATATATATATATATATATATATATATATATATAAAACATCTTCTGAGTTAATCTATGTAGCACTAAGACAAGGCTTTCTATAACCTAAAATATGTTGCAAATCTTAAAGAAGAGAGGAGGTGTAGATGACCCTGTAAAGGTCTATATCTCTTCAGTGTGAGGATGTAATTTCCCTTCTGTAACTATCATAGAGTGATAACATAGCCCTAATCCAGACTTTCACAAGAGTGATAGAGGGAGTAACTACAAGGGAGACACTTGGAAAATTTAATCGTAAGCAGGGATGAATCCACCTTGTTTTTACTATAAAATGGCCTTCAAGCCTAAGATGTAGGCAGGCTGCTTTATCAGTGAAGACAAAACTACATGAACATGTGCGAAACCCTATGTTTACCAGCTTAGAGTTCAAAATGAGTGCACATAAAGATGCATTGCCAGCGGGGGTTAATCAGGTGACAGCCTCCTTTCAGACAGTTGGAGGCTAGATCAGCCAATCATAGAACTGTGTGCTTCTTAAAGGGCGGGCGAGAGCATGGGCCTCATTGTTCACAGAAGAAGGAAGCTTCCACGGATCTAAGTGAGTAAATCCAACGGTTTATCATATTTGTTAAACACCGCCCTAACTGAAATACCACTACGACACAGGTGGCTGCTGAAGTCCATCAAAGGCTCATGGAAGAAGAAAAAGAATCGCCCCCACTGGATTCCAGAGAAAAGTCTCCTCAGTCGGGTACAAATAAAAAAACCAAGAAGGAGAAGGAGGCTCCCAAGAAGAAACAGGCAGAAAAGAAAGCAAAAGGTATTCAGGGTGGTAGGACCGGGTACCCAGGTCTCTTCAAACCTCTTGGTAGGAAAGCCTTTAACCAAGCACATTCGCCTTTAAGCTGTAGTTGGCAAACCACTTTGCATATCAGCACCACCTGATTCTTTTAAGCAAATAGCTAGTGCAACCAACAGATGTATCTCTCTGGAATGAAGCTTTAAGCTCTTAGCACTCCTGACCTGGGAAGTCCCTGCAGAGAGGTTCATATCTGCTGTAGAAGTTAAAAGGCTCTGTGTTTACAGGTCTCTGGGGGCGCTGGAATCTAAGCAAATTGTTCTCTGCTGGAACACTCCTACCTAACCCTTTGCCTCAGAGTCATAAAGGGAGAATGATCTCGAGAAAACCGGCTGAGAGAGAACTCCTGTTGACCTTAAGCAACAACACAAATGTTACTCTTCCCTCTCAGTGTTTCCATGTGGACATTTTTTTAATGTAATTTGAGACAAGAAAGGAATGGTAGAAAGGACATGAGGAAAGTTTCTGCAACTGTATGTTTATTAAGCATCCTGTAGTATGAATTCTAATTGGTAATAAAAATACAGAGTAGGATATTATGGGGTGAAAGCTGAAAGATCAGAGGCAAAGTAGTTCTTACTTCCACTCCTCAGACCGAATGGGGTATCCAGTCTCTCCAAGCCCTCAGTCTGAATGCCCTGAGCTCTTGCCCCTTCCCCTGCCATATGTGTCCCATAATCTTCTCTCTGCCCAGACATAACCCTTCCTGTCTCCACCTCCTTAGTGTTGGGTTTTAAGGTGTGTGGATCCCAAGTACTGGGATTAAAGGTATCAACCACCAGTGCCTGGCTCTGTTTCTTTTAGATTGGATCAATCTTGTGTAACCCAGGGTGGCCTTGAACTCACAGAGATCAGTCTGCCTCTGCCTTCCCAGTGCTGGGATTAAAGGTGTGCGCCACCACTGCCTGGCCTCTATACATAACTAGTGGCTAGCTCAGCACTCTGATCTTCAGGGAAGCTTTAATGTTAGAGCACAAGCAAAATCTCACCACAAGCTATGTGGAGGAAATACTCTATGATGGATGTCAAAGACACTCGTGAAAAAAACAAAACAAAACAAAAAAACACAGACAATAAAAGGAGTGGTGGCAGTGACCCTTGAAGCAAAGGGAAGAGAGGTATTTGGGAAGGAACAAGGCACTTCAGTCCATCTCATATTAAATAATCCAAATTTTCAGCATTTAAAAGCAACATTTCTGTTTACTTTAATGGAGTAAGTGGTCAAGTCCAATCTTTAATTATTCAGATGACGGAACAAATGCAGAGATTAATTTCTCCTTCATTTGTAATCTAGATATGCAATTTCGAGTCCAGCAAATAGACCTACCCACTCACAGTTCCTTCCTCTGCTTCCTTTTCCTTCATGTGATTTCAAGCCCATGTAATCATTAAGAATGATTATTGGACTGTGTAGACATCACAAACTGTGCCTGAAATCGAGTCATATAGCCATGGGCAGATCCTCAGCAAACATCCACAGACTCTTACTTTCCAATCAGTTTACTCAGTCACTGAAATACTTGTAGGTGGCACAAATTAAAAGGTAATTAATTTGGATGCATATTCTTGAGCATTACTATGTTTCAGCCATATCTTTTTGAAGTTATTTTTTGGCCTTTTCTTGGAGAAGACAAAAAAAAAGAAAACTAAGAACTAGTTTCAAATTTTTTAAAAAAATGTTTTAAAAAGTGGTAAATTTGCAGGTGACTAATTTATCATTTTTTACAATTCTGTAATCACCTCAGCACATGCTACTCACCTTCTTTTTTCTTAAGATGCGACACAACATGTTTTGTTATGGATGCAGACCAGAAAGTCACACAATTATCAATGAGACATGATCAATGCTTCATTACCCACCCCAGAGAGTCCAAAGTTCCCCGTTTCAAAATCTACACCAGTTTCTGACTCTACAGATTTTGCTGTGTAGTCACACCATACAAGTGCCATGTCCATACACTCATAGTCTGGTAGTTTACTCACCATGTCGCAGTTACCTTTCAGGAAAATCGTCACCTGTGGCAGAGGTCAGTCCCATCACAGTCTCTCCTGAGGAACTAGCCGAACTGGAAAGGAAGAATGAGCTGAGGCTCAAGATTAAGGAAGAACATCTTGCTGCCCTGCAGTTGGAAGGTAGGAGGAGGAATCGAATAAGATCCGGTTTCCAAGGAATCCAAGGCCGCCTTCTGATCTCGGCTGGTACCAGGCACAAAACGTGTTGTACATACCTATTAGGCAGGCATAACACTCATATACATAAAGTTTAAAAAGTAAATAACTATCTTAAAAAGAAAAAAGAAGTCCTGGCCAAAGCGTAGTAAGCTCTGAGAATGAAAGATCAGTCAAGAGCCCTCACAACTCTGCTAAGTTTAAGGGCTTCTTCCCTATACTCAGCAAGGTCTCTGCAAGACCTATTCTCCCATGGCTCTTTTGATTATCTTTTAGTGCAATTAAGAAAGGAATTTAGAATATCAGGACTTGAGCAAAGATCGTCTATGGAAAGAAAGAATTGTCAATATCCTAGGTGACAAAGCTGTACTGTAAGCAAAGGCGCAGAGAAGCCACCAAAATGACCCATCCATTCTTGTAGGATATTACTTTACCTATATAAAGTTGTGTTACATCCGTTTCGCTGCATTTGTATAACTATGTAAAGATGTGTTGCTTTATCCGGTATAATGAAAAGCTGAACGACCTATAAATAGCTAGGCAGTAGAAGAATAGGTGCAAGTGGCTGGCAAAGAGACTAGGAGGAACCTAGGCTCCAGAGAGAACCAGAAAGAAAGATAAGACAGCAGCCAGACGGACACAGAGGAAGCAGGAAAGTAGGACTTAAAGAATGAAAGAAAGGTAAAAAGGCCCCAGGGTAGTAGAAAATGACTAGATCTCCTGAGTAAATTGGGAGCTTGGGGACCTTGGGAGAGGGTTGAAGGGGAGGGGAAAGGCAGGGAGAGGAGCAGAGAAAAATGTACAGCTCAATAAAAATAAAAATAAAAAAGCCCCCCAGGCAAAACACAGGTGAAGAGAAACAGGTTAAGTTACAAGTGCTAGTTGAACAAGCATAGGATTAGGCCGAGCATTCATTGCTAATAAGTCTCCATGTCATGATTTGGAGCTGGTGGTTTGAGAAAGCCTGCTATAACCCATAGAGGAAAAGGTTTTTATTTTAGACATAAGAGAGGCATAGTCAGAGGCCTTTGGGGAAGTCTAAAGCATTTGGGACTACCACTCTGGGGCAGACTGGCAAGGGCCAGGGAAAATCCTTGTGGGATATAAAGAAAAACCCATAGTTCAAGGTTAGGGAGGAAATCCTGTGAATTAGAATAGCCTGGAAGTTTAGGGTGCTGGGGGAAGGGGCTCTTCCTGGCAGACAGAAACAGCTTCACAGGTTCCTGAGGAATGATGAGAATGAACTTTGGTTTTGGCCATCAATCCTCTAGAGTCCAGCTTGAGCTGAGCCAAGACTGCCATTTTGGACCCAGTCAGTGGACCTGCTCTTTTTTGGGGTTCTTGGTGTTTTTCCCTTTGAACCTAAAACATAACATGGACATATTGGGCTGCCTAGACAATTTTTACTATGGTGACATTAAATAAGGATGTTTTCCAACACTTCTTTCTCTCCTTTATTCTCCCTTCACCCCACTACTCACTCTACCATGCCCTACTCCCATAATCCAGGATAAAAATCAGGAGTGACTTGAACCCAGGAGAGTTCTGCATATATGTTTCTGGAGAGTAGAGCATATATGTTTCTCTCCTCAATGTCTGTCTCCACATCTGATTCCAGTATGCTTCATCTTTGAATTCGCCTGATACAAGAACCTCAATGACATAAAATTTTTCTTCACGGTACAAAAGTGATCAAGTTTTTCACTGTAGGCCATGTCCTGTGGTGGTTGCTAAGACACATGTACATATGTAATCAAGCTAGAAGCCAAAGGATATGGACAGTCACATAGCATTCTGTGATGCTGGAAATAGATATTTGAGACAAGGTGGCGAGGCATCAAGAAAGACTCCCCAGAGAAATGTTAGCTGAACCAGAAGAGTATGGGAAAATATGCTTAGGAGGCAAACCAGGGGCAGGAATAGAAAGCAGAGGTATGGGCCAAAGCAAAAAGGATATAAAACTATTCAGTGAGTAGCTATGAAATGGAGGAGATAAGCCAAAGGAGTGACTTGGGGACTGGGCAGCCAGATCATAGACTGTCCATTAGACCCTGCTTCAACACACGTAAGATCCTATCCCCGTGGAAGCTGGTCCTAATGATACCTGAGCAGAAGTGGGACTGCACTGACATCTGGAGGAAGGCAGATGGGACAAGACTCAGGGGACTCTAAATGCTGTAGAGTTGGATTTGGAATTGAACTCTGGAAAGGAAGGGAGAGAAAACACAGTTAAAGCTATAGTTTAAGAACAACGAATCAATATGTGATCTTGTAGGCAATCAAACTTATTAAAGAGCATATTGTTAAAGAGGACTGTTAAGTATAAAGCTCATGAATAATTTTAAATTCTCGAAAGACTTCACTGCACATTTTGTTTTGGTTCTCTGAGATGGATACCTCATTATCTACAAGTAAATGAAACTTCATAAACCAAAGTGTGATAGGTATAAGTAGATTTGAGTCATTATAAAAATGTATGTATATGTAATACAGTAAAAATCCCTCTTTCTCTTTTATATTGGTGTATATTAATTTTACAAAACAAGAGGTTTATTCTGATCTCTTTATACTTGCATATAACATACTTTGATCATATTCATGCCTTATTACTCTCTCTCTCCATTCCCCGACCCCTGGTATACTTCCTTTTTCTAAGTAGCTGCCTTTCTCCTTTCATGTGTCTTTAAAATACAGATTCCATAGGAATAAGGAAGCATACCATTTGTCTTTCTGAGTTCAGTTTATGTAGCTTACATTCAGCTTCTCTTTTTAAATAGAAGCAGCCACGCAATTTCGACTTGAACTAATAAAGACAAAAGCTTTGGCTGTCCTTGAAGATTTAGTAACAAAGGTGATTGATGTCTACAAGTTCATGGAAAAATGGCTTGGCCAGAGATATTTAAATGAAATGGCCAGGTAAGTAAAATTCTCCACAGCTAAAATATGTATATGCGAGAGAGAGAGAGAGAGAGAGAGAGAGAGAGAGAGAGAGAGAGAGAGAGAGAGAGAGATACTGTCAAATCCCTTTGAACCCTGAATCTATTTCCCTGGTAATTTCTTTCTTCTGTATTGAAATTACTCACAGTAACCTTCCACTAGGTGGTGCACAGTCATTTGATATTCTGGTTCTGGCCAAATCTCAGCAAGTATATGGAAACACCTTTTATTCACATGAACTCAAGTTCCACGTGATACTATTCTTGTGTGTCCCCCAGTAGCAGAACACTAAATCACACACTAATTAGAACTTTTGTATGAACATTCACAATGAGATTAGAAGTAGTCTGGCATCTTTCAAGGTCAGGAATTGATCATTCTTTTTAAAGTTTCAGCATATGAATATTTGGTTGCTCATTATATAAAGACAGAATAGGTGTGCATCATCTTGCAATGTCCAATCTTTCATCATAAGAGCAAGCAAAAATCTTTTTGTTCGTTACAGTGGTGGTACATTTGATTATGTCTAATATTTAAGACACCTTTAAATTGCCTTCCATTCGGCCATTAACTATCCACTGACTATTTATACCCATGACCTGTGTGGTTTCTATAAATCATCATTAAAAAGGGAGTAAATATTAATGACTTTATTTCAAAAATAAAACACTTTAGACCCATGACTTACCATGGGGCTACGGCAAGCACATTATGGGTAAGAACCTAGGACCCATATCTGCTGTACCACGATAGCCCTCAACTGTTGCTGCTCATGGACACATCATCCAGCTTTGAACTTTATGCACTGGATATTATTCTACCAAGTGTGTCCCAGGTAACATTAAATCCTTTGGCAAAAAGCTAGAAAAAAGCTAATTTTTGCTTTTCTAGAAGTAAATAACAGTTATTGAAAACTGTGATCTGCCATATCAACTTATTTTGAAAAATAATCTACCCTTTGATAAAATCTTTGTTACATATAAAAGTATATTTCAATACTAATAAAACTGAATTTAATAGCCTCTCCTCTTGTTCAGCTTTGCATAAAACTAAACTATATTAGCCACTTAAGAAGAGTATGTTTTGTGTTTTTATTTTTATTAATTTGTGCCCTGCCTAAGATAAATTAAAATCTTTAAATATCTATAGAATTACCATGTACCATGTTAGCTTTTGTGTGTGTGTGTATCTTATTAAATTAACTATTAATCTAATAAAATTTCAGTGGGGATCACACTGTTCATTTTTCTATTTTTTAGTATAAAGAAATTGACTGAAGTAGCTCGCTACTACATTGAAACATCTACAAAAATTCAAAATGAGATTTATTTAAGCCAAGAAGACTTCTACATCAATGGAGACGTAAAAGTCTTCCCAGATGCTGTCCCACAGACCCGTCCTCCTCCAGTAGAAAAGGAAGAAAATGGTACCCTGACAATCGAACAGCTTGACAATCTCCGAGATCAGTTCTTAGATATAGCACCTAAAGGTAAGAAAAGAATCACCACAGATGAAACCCAAGATGATTAGAATTGCCTATGGTGGCTATTACTTGGCCAGAAAACGAGTAAGCTCTGTTGGACTGTGTGGTACTGCAAGTAGATCTTGAGCTGTTCCATTTTGCCAGATATTTGCTCTAAATGGCATTCATCTGATTAAACAAGGAGGAGAGCTACAGTGACTGACACTCCAGCACTGTGGGAGTGTGGCAGTGGGCATCCTTGGTAACTCTTTTCTCCTGTCTTCCTCCTCCTTTGACTCCACTTGACATATAGAAGATATGGAAGATACTTCTAAGTAGAGATGTACTGGGGATGCTGAGTTTGTGTTTCTATCTAGCCAGGGAGGGGATACTAGGAGTGAAGTATGTCCCTCTTCGAACTGCCTTTTCCTTCAGTGCCTCATAGATCTTGATCAAAAACAAATGAGTTACTGAAAGATACTTGCCTAATTTATTTGGTCACATGAATGATTACGTTATTTTCTTCACATAAATTCTTGAATGCCTTTCTATTTGATCATTACAGTTCTATGCCTTCTACAGTGAGTCCCACCAGGTAGTATCCTATGTAATTCAGACTGACATGTGTGTAGGATCATCATTTATAATCATCAGAATCAAACACTCAATCACAGAGCTGTTAAGCAGTATGTTTATGGCCATATAAATTTTGGACTCTGCTAATTGAAAGTTTGTTCATCTTATGTGTGAACAAATTTGTCTTTCAAAAATAGTTTTATTTTACTCCTCAAAATGTCCTAATTATTAGGAAAGTATCCCTTTTCTGTAGAGAGAGTCAATGGGTTTTAATATAAACTCAGTCTTGCTTTTTGAAAATTAGTCCAAGTATTTCCAGAAGTCCAGAGAAAATATCATTTATAGCAACAGTGATAACTCACTCTATAGTCTATGGTTTCCTTGCCAAGACCAATGGGTATCAAGTTTTATATCTGTTTGCTTGTGTGAACACAAGCACTGGCATGTGTCAGCTCATCAAATAGCTTAAGAAATCTTTATGCATCCAATTTATATTAACACACAATGTGTCTAAGGAAAGACATGATGGCAATATTTGGACAAGATTAATGTGGACATTAGCAAATACCAAAAATCCAACTTTGTCAAAAGCCCACTCTGAAATCCTGTTACCTCCTAGCAAGAAAGAGTCCATCCTCTTTCCCTTGAAAGATTTTACAATGTACTTTAAATTTTTATTTTAGAGTGTGTGTGTGTGTGTGTGTGTGTATGAATGCCTTTATGAAATATGGGTAAATACATCATGTACATGCCTGGTGCTAGTGGAGGTCAGAGGCAAGCATAAGAAGCCCTGGAACTATGGTCACAGGTAGTGGTCCTTGTGGACACTGGAAGGAATATAGGTCCTTAAGTTAAGAGCCGCTGCCCCAACCTCCACAATGCCTTTTTATCCCATGATTTCATTTTGAAATTGGAGAAGCTATTCATTTTGTCTATTCTATACACTTACATGCAAAATAATGGTGACTGAGAGGAAACTATCTAATTAGTGGGCTAACAAAACCATTTAGAGCCATTTGGGTAGTTAAAAGTGAACTTTTGAAAATTATGAGTCAGTAATAATTCATTTCTAAAGGGATCCAAGGAATTATGGTGAATATCATAATACATTCTTCAATATATCCTCAAAGTCAAAGATTACATTCCAGCTAAGAATTTAAAACTAAATAACAAGGAAGATTGGTAGAAATTGGTTAGATCAGGATTTGAGAGTTGGCCAAGAAGAAGCTAGATACAATGGGCCAGGCAGTAATTTAATTAATACAGTTTCTGGGTGTTTATTTCGGGGTTTAAGCTAGCTGGGCAGCCAGAACAAAGGGTCCTACTCCCTTACTACAAAAGCATTTAATTGGGGTTTGGCCTTTTGATAACATGACACACACATACCTCAATATATAAACTCTAGAAACATTGGAATAAAAGTATGTCCACAGATAAAATTTATCTTTTTTTTCTGAATATAATAAATAAGGGAAGACCACTTTCTGACAATAATGAAACAGCAAGATTGATGTTTTGGTCACTGCTCTATTGTTGTGAGGAGGCACTATGTCTGTGGCAACACTTACAAAAGAAAGCATGGTGTAGGAGGTCCTTCTGTATTTGTGTTGCTTTCATTGGTTGAATAAAGAAACTGCCTTGGCCTTTTGATAGGGCAGAAATCAGGTAGACGGAGTAGACAGAATGGAATGCTGGGAAGAAGGTGATGGCAGATGCCATGAAACTCCTGTCTGAGACTGACGCTGGTTAGGATCTTTCTCGGTAAGCTACGACCTTTGTGGTGAACACAGATTGGTAGAAATTGGTTAGATCAGGATGTGAGAGTTGGCCAAGAAGAAGCTAGATATAATGGGACAAGCAGAAATTTAATTAATACAGTTTCTGGGTGTTTATTTCGGGGTTTAAGCTAGCTGGGCAGCCAGAACAAAGGGTCCTACTCCCTTGCTACAAAAGCATTTAATTGGGGTTTGCTTACAGTTTTATAGATTTAGTTCATTTTCACCATGGCAGGGAGCATGACGGCAGTCAGGCAGACACGGTTCTAGAGAAATAGTTGAGAGTTCTACATCTGGATTCTCAGGCCGCAGAAAGAGAGTGATACTGGGCTTGGCTTGGGCCTTTGAAACCTCAAAGCCTACTCCCAATGACAAACTTCCTCTAAACTAGGCCTTATCTCCCAAACCTTTTTAAGTAGGGCTACTCACTGATGACTAAGCATTCAAATATAAGAGCTTATGGGGTCATTCTTATTCAGCCCACTGCAAGAGAATGGATAGGGAAAGAGGGAAGTAAGTAACAGTTAAAAATTTTAAAAATATAATTAGAAGAAAACTATTTACTATGGTTGAGTTTAGAATCTGACTTGAGAAGACAAAGAAAAGTATAATATAAAGCAGTAGGTTAATTATGAGACAGAATATAAAATCTAGGAAAGTGCCCATGAGTGCAAAGTAAAGGAGAATTGGTGTGTAGTGATTATGGCTAGTCCAAGAACAAAATATGTAGAGAAAAAGATTAGCAAATCTAAGGAAGCATTGAGTAATTTAGTGACAAGGATCTAGAAGATATTTAAATTTAGAAGAACAAACTTTAGAAAATGTATAACAAAGAGAATAGGAGGATAGATGTTGAGTGAGCGGTTGTGGGAGTGGCCTGGATTTCCTCCCCCAGCTGTCTGAAAACTGCTGGAGAACAGCTGGTGGGTCTTTATCAGGGAGTGCTCTGAACACACTCAGCTGGAGAACTAACGTACACACGGATAACTGCTGTCATTTAGACAGAAGGTACAGAGCTGTATATGAGATGTGGGATTTTTGATGATTCAAAGTTAGTTATGGTCTAAGTTTGATCATATTATGAACAAACAATTCCCAGCTGAAAGGAATATGCATGCTGTATGTTTATTTCTACATCTATGCTAAACACTTAATCATAGTGTTGGTGTCTCACCAGCTGCAGTAATGTTCATGGCCATTGTTTTTGCTGTTGATTGCCTAAACATGGCCTGCACAAGACCATAGCAGCCAACACTGCAGCATACATGGGGGAAGGGCTCAAAAGGCTCTGCCCCTAGCTGAGGAGCTACAGACAGTCTGTGGCTATTGAAAAAGGGAGTATGTTTTCTTCAGGTCAAGCCCCACTAAGAAGTAGACTGCTCAAGACAAAATGATTAGCCCTGTACTCATATGCACATGAGCAACACCAACTGTATGTATACATACAAATATATATATATACACATATACATTTATATTACATACATATGTATATATATATATATATTTCATGAGAACAGTATATGTATTTAAGAGGCAGATGTGGGTGGAAGGAGTTCTTCAATAACCATGTGGAGGTTTTTTTTAAAGGCAAAGACTCTCCAGATGCTGTGACTGGAGTCACCAAAAAGCAGAAAAAGTCACGAAAACTTGACTACTACCTACCAGAAAGAAACCATCAGTTTTTGAAAATCTGGCTTAAAAAGTACCCTTGGCTTGTATACGATGAGCTATTAAACATTATGTTCTGTGCCCTCTGTCGTAAGCATGGGGTGAAGTCGGGGGGAAGTCAAGTGAGTTTTTTCTACGGCACAGACAACTTCAGGGCTGAATTTCTTAGTGCCCATCATCTCAGTGAAGCCCATGCCAAGGCATTTCTGATGGAAGCGACAAGTGGTTCTCCAGTGAACAGAGCTGCCACTGAGCTAATGGTAAGGACCATGAGCAAAGTGACTCTTGGGAGAGTAGAGAACTTATTTAGATCATGTCATGCTCTAGCGAAGACTGGACGGCCCCTCAAAGACTTTCTCTGGATGTGTAAGCTGGATGACATGAAAGGTGTCGACATAGGCCCAGTTTTCAGAACTAATAAATCAGCAAGAACATTCACATATTACATTGCTGAAGTAGAAAGAAAAAATCTTAGAGAAAAACTAGAAAAAAGTAAATTTTTCTCGGTCATCAGTGATGGAATTGTAGAAGGTTTAGCCAAGGAAGTCACAATAATCTATGTTCAGTTTGCACATGCAGGAAAAGTGCAATGTCAGATTGTTGGGGTACAGTCAGTAGAACAGAAGGACCCCTTGACAATAAAAACTGTTATTGAGAAAACTCTAGAGACGAATCTTCAACTTAGGCTCTCAAGCCAAGACTGGGCAAAGAAGTTAGTTGGTTTTGGAAGCAGTGATTCCCCTGGAACAGAGGGAGAGAACCGAGTGGCCCTCCTTTTGAGAGAAATACAGCCATGTGTACAAAGTGTGTACTGCTTCGCACATCACCTAGAACTGGCTTACAAAGCAGTGTTCCAGAGTATCCCTCTGTACCACGACCTCAAGGAACTCCTTACCAATATTTACCACTTCTATCGCCATTCTCCGCTTCTGAGGAATTCTCTCATAACCGCCTTTAGAGACCTCCACCTTCGACCTGTGATGCCTTCTCCAATAAGAGACAGACAGTGGCTTCATGAACTACAGGCTGCCCTCCAGAACTTTCTAAAAGGATACCCAGCAATTGTTCAGCAACTGCATTCAGTAAGTAATTTTGAAATATGTTTTCTGGAACATCAAAAAGTAATCTTATAGAATTCTTTGGAATAAGGTTTTTGAGATGGAGAAATGTCTACCATATCATTCCAAACTTGTATTACAGGCAGATAAAGGCAAAAATGAAACCAACCAACAGAAAGCCAATGAACTTCTAGATCTTCTTCTCCAAGCTGATATCATCAAATTTGCTCATTTCTCGATGGACATCATTAGTGTCCTTAGCGTTCTGTCCCGTGCCAGTCAGAACAGAAATTCTTCAATTGCGGATATATTTACTACCTTGGAGTCAACACTGAAAATGCTCCAGATATATCAATCAAGGTGACAGGTTGAGAACATCTGAGGGTCTGTCAAGGAAGACAGTTTGACAAGGGGAATTCTTTTCCCGGTGGGCATCCATTTAATTCTTTATTTGGGTGATCTTCTTCCAGACCAGGGCCAAAAGAACGCAGGGTGGATTCAGCCACACACTTTCATGGTAACAGCCTCAAGGGGAAAGAAAACATCTCTACCGTGAGAAAGGTGGTTTTAACACATCTTATCAAGAGGCTGCAAGACTGTTTCAGAGATGCCAGCCTAGATGTGGTGAGAGCGACCATGATTGGAAGCTTTAAACTGTGGCCTGCAAAGATAAATCAAGGTAACTCATAGGCACCAATGACTCTGAACTCACTTTTCTGTGACTGCATGATGTTATTTTGGGTATGTGACATTTTTGTTTATCTGTATCGACTGCAGAATTTGGACAAAAAGAGATATCCATCCTGATTTCACATTATGAACCTGTTCTAGAAGCTGCCAATGTGAAAACTGATGAAGTAGAAACCGAATGGAGCATGTTAAAATTAGAAATATATGCCAGGTGAATAATAAGCAAACTGAAGAAAGTGCCATGTATCAGTAGCTGGGTAAAGGCTAGGTCTCTCAATCTTTCCTGTCCTTCCTCTTGCCTCCTAGATTTCAGAACATTCGGAAGCTGACCTGGGATTTTGTAAACTCCATTTACTCACATAAGTATCCAAATATCCTGACACTCGTTGACTTAGTTCTGGCCCTCCCTGCAAGTTCCGCAGAACCAGAACGCGGATGTAGTCAGATGAAGCGCTCCCACTCCCACATGGATGAGAAAACCAAGGCAGAGAGCTTGGCAGACATCCTCATCATTCAGCTGAACTCTCCAGACATCAGCAGCTTTGACCCTAGGAAAGCTATCCATTTGTGGAATACAGGAGCGCAATCCTCAGCTGCTCACGTGGGGCCTGATCTGGACAGCTCCTCAAATTCAGGAAACCAAGATGAAAGTGATGAGTGATGCAACTTATGTTGGCTTTGTTAGTGATCACAACAAAATTAAAGAAATAACTTTCAAAAAATATTTAAGTAAAGTAGGAGCCAGTCTTTGCCTCAGAGGAAAAAGACACTTGGCATTTTCCAAATATACAAAGCGGTACAAAGCAAAAGCAAAACGGTTCAGACTCACTTTTTTTTTTTTTTCTTTTTTTTTTTTTGCTTCTGTTCTGTGTTTGAATGGTTTTGTTTCAGTTCCTGGGGTGAAGACTGGTACTCCTAAGCAGCATTTCAATGTCATCTTTCTATCATTTTCTCAAGGGCTGAGTAGACTGATGCTCTTCACTTGCTCAGACTTGCCGAACAACTGACTCTGGTTCCTAGATAATTCTAAAGTCTAGTTGCCGTGAGTAACTCACCATACCAAACTGATAGAATTCTTTTTAAATTTTTCTCTGAACAAATCTTGTCATTGAAACTGTTATTGATGGTGTCTGAAAGGATCATATGCCTAAATGCCTTGGTCAGCTGAGTAACAAGGTCAAATGTTAAGATGGCTTTCACATTCACACTAAGATGGTCATATGAACAAATTCTATGTGTACTGAAAATAGCAAATTTTGCAACATTTTGTTTCCTAATGTTCCCACTAGAACATATTATACAATGGCTAGAATTTTAAGTGCTTTGCTTCTCTTGGCAGTTTTAATAGACTTTATTTGTGGTTCCATCTTAAAGAATATGTTTGATTTATTTATAATATCTGAAACTCAGTGTGGCATCATATAAACTTTTATTTACAGGGAAATGTTTTACCCTGGAAAATGTTCTCGTGATTAATATTAGATGCTTCTGTGAAATCAAAATAATATAAAGTTGATCTCTGAATTACCTGTGGATGTTTAATTATACCAAAAGAATAAGGGTCAACTCCTGCTAATCATCATATTGCCTTACAAGTCTTACAAAAATACATGTGGTTTGAAACATCGACATTTCAAAGGGATAACTGCATTTCCGTAGGGGTTGGAAGAAGCGGTGTGGTTCATGTGGACTCAGTGATATGATGAAAACTCAGACATAAAAGGAAACATTAGAATGCCATGTCTAATTCACCTTTGTTACTCCTGAAAAAAGAACAGCTCTATACAGTGTACCTGACAAATACTTGGATGTATATAACTGGTCTTCCATAATTCTAGAAGGTACCTTGGCTCTGTGTGTTAGTCAAATGTTTTTGTTGTTGTTTATGTTTATTTATTTTGTTTCTCTATTTTTAATGCATGTGCATGCAACTTGGAGTAAGAATCTAAGTAGCTGTGTCATATATATATATATATATATGTAGATTAGTGGACAGGAGCAAGGCAGTTGGATATTTAGTAGTATTTTAGAGTTAATTAGAACTTGTAATCTCATTGAACTCATTCAATAGCCATCCAAACCTCGCTGCAGTTAGAAAAGGAAGCAGTTGCTAACTGGAGGACAAATGGAGAAATGGGTGCTACCTTCATTGTGCCATCTCCTTCGCATGCATTTGAAATTAGAACTGTTTTACCTCTGTGTTCTACTGGAGATAGCAAAAGTTATCATGCCTCTTAAAAATTCAAGCCACTTGGAACAAAGCATCAAGGAAGATTTTAGTCTAAAGATTATGCAATTTTAATATTTTCTCAAACAGGAATGTTTGTTTGTTTGTTTTCCTGGAACGCAGAAAACTCTTTGGAGAGATAACAAGTACATCAGGATTTTTTAAAAATGTTTTTAAAGTACCCTCTTTCTAAAGTAAAAATTTCAGTGCTAAATAATTAAGAAATTCAACATATAAATGTTTCCTTGTGTTGTAGGCATCATAGGAAATAAAGCATTCACTGACATTCTGCTTGATTTGGTGACTCTGAACCTTGGAATGAATAACTTTCCGAGCAGCTGGATACACCTCACCCAACCTGATGTAAGAATCTCCTTTGCTTGGGATCTAAAAGCCTTTAATGCTGGCCTCACTTGATCAGTCAGTAGTTCTAACAGAACTACTACTAACACAGTTGGTGGCACTAGCAAGAAATCTATGAAATTAAATGAGTGAATGAACTTGAAAGTGAGACAAATTACTGATGACCAAACACTGACACATTTCAGGAACTGAGAGAGTAAACCAAATTCCTATCAGTTTGCAACTGTCTTAGCAAGAAGCAGTAGATGATTTTGAGAGTCCTTGTTTCTCATCATAGTCTCATAGATGCCCTAGGAAATACAATAGTTACAGTGCGCTGCCCTGTTTGTTTGTGATGGTCCCTGTCTTTAACCTTCCACTGGTGAAGACACAGGTTAACAGAAATCCCATGAGGGAATCAGATGAGTAACAGTAAACAAAAACTATAAATGTCAAGATAGCAAAAATAAATAAAATCCTTTCTAGTTATTTACTGGTGTGGATCAGTCGTTAGAACAGAAAATGAAAGTAAAGCCAAGCCAGAAATAGCTCTGCCTGCCAATGCAAAATCCCTCTTCCCATGCCGGGTGGTGGTGGCGCACGCCTTTAATCCCAGACTTGGGAAGCAGAGGCAGGCGAATCTCTGTGAGATCGAGACCAGCCTGGTCTACAAGAGCTAGTTCCAGGACAGGCTCCAAAGCTACAGAGAAACCCTGTCTTGAAAAAAACCAAAAAAAAAATAAAAGCAATAAAAAAATCCCTCTTCCCTTTGAACCAAACTTTAAAAGCCTTAGTGGAAGGATCTTCAAGTTATTTCCACAAACAATCCAGTGAGATATTCCTGTGTTCTTTCAGTTGCAGGAGATAACTTCTTTATTAACAGTAAACTCAGAGTTCGTGGACTGGAGGAAGTTCTTGATGGTTACAGCAATGCCATGGCCCATCCCCCTGGAGGAGGAGCTCCTGGAGACTCTGCAGAGGTTTAAGGCCATGGATGAAGCACAGACAGGCACCATCACCTTCGAACAATATAAGCAGGTAGACCAATAATACCAGAACCCTTTGTGCTACCAAGGACCCAGCTCACTGATGACACATCACATTTCGTGTTGCTGTTATGTTAATTAGAAGCTCATATGTAGCCAGCACAAACAGAGTCAAAGTCCTAGGCAGGAATTTGACTTCTATCTTCAGGGAAAGCAACAGAAAAAGAAAAATAAAGCCAACATGTCCTGGAGAACTAAGGGTCCTTAATAAAGTCACAAAACCTTCTCCTGAGTTCTCAGCCAGTAGTTAATTGCGCATGGGTGTATATCAAAACCACAGGCAGGGCTTTAAGGTGTCCGACTGTCCAGTCCCCTATAGTCCCAGGAGTAGCAAGAGCAGCAGTGAAGAATGTGGTGGCTGAAGGGTGTTTTGTACTTTTCGTTTGGAATGAGGCGATTAGTGGATGATGGAACTTCTTTTGACAGAGGTTCCTGTGTTCCTTTTAAAATGTCTATAGATATACAGGCAGAAGTGTCCTGCCTGATACTTCAGGTCAAGAGGCAGTTCTAAGTCACTGCCATAGATGTGGAAGTTGTAAACCCAGATGGTGAAATCACCTAAAGAAATCCATGGATAACACAGAACACAATACCTGCTCACTTGAACTAGTGGGTGGAATGTAATGGTGGCTTGTTACAGAGCATGATTGCTGGAATTTTTAATACAGAAACCTAATTACAAATGATTAAAGAAAATAATTTGTCATTAAAATGATAAATGGATATAGATAGATAGATAGATAGATAGATAGATAGATAGATAGATAGATAGGTAGGTAGATAGACAGACAGATGTCTTTCTAGCCATCAAGTCAGATATATGAACATCTAATCCATTTTTTGAAAATTTGAATGTTGTGATTGGTGATGGAATTCTATAAATGACATGGGTTCCTGGACTACTTGTTTAGTCTCTACTAACTGAGTGTGACTTGTTCAGTATTCCATATCACTAGAGACAACAAAGAAAGGAGTTATTTATAAGGCCTTAACTTTAAAGCAGGGTAATGATCTGTAGGAAATTTTCTCCCATGTGGTTTTTCACTGAAAGCTTACAGAGCTTCCAGTCTTGTTTTGTTTATATTAGTAGGTGGCATCCTTTTCATTAGGGAGCCTAGAGGTTCCTGCGCTCACACACTGAACCAAATGAAGAAACACTTGAGTCATAATGTGTTCCTTTATGGCTGATCAAGATGCTAGTTTGGCTAATTGAGCTCTGATGTATGTACTTCTCAAACAGCAAATTGGGAATGTTGCACCTGCTTGCAATTTGTTATGATGATTTTCTTTGAAAATGAAAACAGCAGAGCAAAACCAATACTGTGTCCAGTGAGCTTACGAGTTTTAAGAAACAGACATTTGTGGAACCCTTAGCTGTTGACTGACACAGGTTATCAAATTGAACATCTTCCTTTTACAAATAAGGGAACAAAGGCTGCTGGCAACATTTTCCAAAACTAGAACCATCCTTCACCAAAAGTGTGAATTTCTTGCAGAATATTAGACAATGCATTCAGGAGAACTCAAGTACTTGCTTGATCACTGACTGTGGTTTTGGATATTGCCTGAGTGCCTCCCTTTCCTTCCTATTCCCAGTTAGCCCAGGACTCTGACTGCACACTTGACTTTACTGAATGACTTTTTCTGACTTCAAACATTTGATGGCTCACAAAAAAAATATGGTCTTTCATGGGGGAAAAGTCAAAACCATTTCTAGAGGAAATTTTTTGTCATCTATTGAATATGTCACATTAGACCAGTAAAATAACATAACTCTGGTACTAAAATCAACTTTTCTGGGAAGAAAAAGCTGTCTGCTGTGATTTCTGTTTGTCTGCCTCTCTCCTTTGACTACTTACAAGTTCACCACAACAGCCATTAAGACATGTGCCTTAATGTGCTTAATTCTGAAGCTTCTAAAATGGAAGTTGTTCAGACCATGTTCTGTTGGGCAATGAACACAAAGTCTCACTTGTCTTTTGCTTAGGGTCCTGTTGGCACCATCACAAACTGTCCTATGTAGAGGTATAATCAGACTATAGAACTGTATAGTGTAGAAATGTACAAAATGTAGAATTATATACTTTTGAAGCATCAACTCATCTTTTATCAGTGAGAACATATAATTACCACGAGCTCAGTCATTCAGATGTCCTAGGACCAAATCTAACATAGTACAGCTTCTCTAAGGAAACACAAATAGGTATAAATTCTTTAGTCAAGTGTTAGTATAGCAGTGTCAAGAACATTATCTTATTTTAAAGAGAAATAGCCTCTATTAATCCAGTAAAGCAATATAGTTAACCGAATGTTGCTTCTTAGTTTAACCACATGTGGATGTAGTAGCTTAAAACTTAAAATTTCACACCACTAAAATTTTATGGTTGAGACTTTTGAGTTATTTTTGTATAGTTTTTGTTGCTTTGTCTTTAGGTTCATTGGTATTTCCTTCACAGAGTAACTTACTAATAATATAATCAAGTATATTTTCTTGTCAGGTATAGTATTTTTTATTTCTATTAGTTGTAGAAGTATCTCCTTTTCAGCATAGAAAGAAACACATGCTTCACATCTACAAGAAACCCACGGTTACCATTAACTATTCCAGAAAGTGCAATCAATTCTTGGAAGGAAGAAAAGAAAGCTTGGAGTATAGACAAAGTAGTAACTCTTGGTACTGTGTGTGTGTGTGTGTGTGTGTGTGCGCGCGCGCACGCGCGGGGATCTCATTAGATATAAAATTCTAGCTTCTCAATATATACTCTAGCAACTCAACACTTGTTGTATGGTGTTAAGTGGCAGACATGAATGTCAACACAAACAAAATGGAAGAAGGTCATGATATAGTCAGGTCAGGATGATGCTTAAAGGAGACAGATTAGAGGATCCTCTCTGTGGTGGTGTGATCTAAGCCTAGTCTAGAAAGACGTATTGATTTTCATGAGTGAAAAGGAGGATAGAAGTCACCTTAGACACAAAGGACAATCTAATCTAAAGACTAAGATCAGACACTGAATCTGAGCAGAGACTGGTGTAGCAACACTGAAGATCTGAGCAATTCAATAGGGTCACATAAAAAAAAAGGCTGAAAGAAGTAAGAGGGAGACTGGAAGCAGAAACAAAAAAGCTGAGTGGCTGACACATGGCAGAGGTCCTACGGCTATATAGTAGTAGCAGTGGAAATGGAACAGAAGGAAAGATGGTGGAGGTATTCCCAAATGGGAATAGGAAGACAGTTTGAAGATATGACCAGGATATGGGAAATGAAGGCTACTGTTATCAACATTTAGACCCCTCCAAAGTATAGCTTAAGATGAGATCATAACTTCCAAGTGATTTTCACACTCCAAAAACTAAAACATAGCTAGACCCCCTACTATGTTGACTTGTACTTGTGTAATATATGTTGGTATGATAGCACTAACAAATACTTTATCACATATGAAAATAAAAATGGCAAAAGGATGAGATTAAAAGAAATGCAAATGCATCTATTTTTTCTTGAGACCCTCTCTGTCTTCTCTACCCTATATTTTGTAGACCACTGGGTAGAGAGTAGAACAATATTGTTTCACAGTTTGGCTTTAAAAGGAACTGTTACATCTTTGCACAATATGTTAAGGATTTTCATTATATGTAAATATTTTTGTTTGGTTGGTTTTTCATTGTTGTTTGTTTGTAGGCTGGTCTGTGGTTTACAGGAGATGGAGATGTAAAAATTCCAGAAAATCCCCTTGAACCATTGCCCTTTAACAGGCAGGAACATCTTATAGAGGTAACCAAAAGATTCTTTTTGTTGTTATTATTGATTTTTGAGATGATTATCATTCTGTAACTCAAATTCAGCCTTCTAAGCACAGGGCTTACAGGTGAAAACCACTACACTGATGCTAATCAGATCATTTTTTTATGCAGTAGGTGAGTACCTGGCAGTAGTCATTTTCTTCCTGTTCTTCCACTTGAGTTGAGGAATTTTCCCAATTCTGCCCTTGCTTCTTAGATCCTTTCCCCAAAGTCTAAGCTTTGATACTCATTCAGAGAACCATTCCTTGTAGAGAAATTCTACAGGGCCAAATTTTTCTGTTACCTATGTGATTATTGAAAACTTTCCATGGACTTGCATGGATTTCAGTTGTTTTTTGTTTTGTTTTCTTTCCTATCTATCATAATAAGCCATTCTCCCAATTTTAAAACTCATAAGCATTCTTCCAATTCTAAAATTGAGGGAAAAGATTCTATCATTTTGCAAGTATTTGGCTTATCCACTTTCTTTGATTATGTTAAACACAGCGAGATGTACAAACAATGTTGCCCATGTCCATAAGTAGCTTGCTGTCCTCCGTATGGCATCAATAATAGCATTAAAATATGCTGCAATCTCTGAGGCCACATAGATGCAAAACCTCAAAATCTGAAGGCCACTCTGACTTCTATATAAATGATTGAGTGTTTACCTAAAATAAATTCAAGGGTAGCCACAATCAGTAATATAGTAGAAAAATCTGAATTATAGATTTAGACATCACACCAAATCCTTTATAATATTTTGGTGGTTCAGTTCTAGTTAGTCATAAGCTTAAAATTGCAGTATGAAATTGAATATGACTCCTTTCTAACATTTAAGGAAGCAATTCCCTTCAATTGGACTCAATTTTAAAAATAGTTTTTCTTTACTTTTGATATCATAATTATATCATTTTCCCTTCCCTTTCCTCTTTCCAAACACTCCCATATACCTCTTCTTGATGTCTTTCAAATTTATAGCCTCTTTTTTCATTAATATATATATATATATTCCTAAATATAAACTTCTCAGTTTGCATAATATTATATGTTTCCAGGGCTGACATTTGGTGTTGGATAACCAATCAGTGTGCTCTTTCCTGGGGTAGGCTATTTCTCCCACTCTTAGCATCCCTTAGTTACCTGTAACTCAACTTTGTTTCTCTTGCCCTAAGCATTTCTGCTACATGATAGCAGGAGAGAAGCTGAAGGAGGAGCCATGTAGTTACCGACAAGGTCCAAGATATGTGGTTGACCATCAGGGCTAATAGTTGTTTGTTGATGCTTTTAATGTGAAACTGGAGGATTGAGATAAATTATCCATGAATCGTTTCCTTTGTGGGGACAAAGGTACCACTATGTAGACCTAGCTGGCCTGGAACTTTCTGTGTTCACAAGGGTGATTTTGAACTCACAGATACCTTCCTGCCTCTTCATCCTGAGTGCTAGGATTCAGGGCCTGTGCCACCACACTTGTCTCTCATACAAAGCCCTGGGAAGGTGGTTTCCACATGACCGTATGAACACATCTCTCAGTGATACGAGCAGGCTCCTCAGTACTTGGGTGGGATGCTGCTGCTTGCCCATCATGTCACATGAAAAATAGTTTTTGTGAAAGCTAGAAGTTTTTAGAAATGTCAATCCCAGACAGTGTTTGTAGCTTCTTATTCAGCAGTGGAACTTAGAAACATAGAACATGTACCTATGACTTTAGGAACATAGAAAGGTGCCGCTCTAACATCCTGGTAGAAAATTCATGCAGGAAAAGAGACTGTGGAATCAGAAAGAGATATCTGCATGGGCAAAGATGGCTGACAGCGTAGGTGAGTGAACACATGTTCACATGCTGTGTGGTGTCCAAAGGACAGAAAAGATGATCTGGGTGCTGTTTTCACACACACACACACACACACACACACACACCCTTGGGAATTCTCAGCCCCACCCTTAACATCTCAATGTTAGTAGAATGCAACTGGTCCTGAACTGCGAGGTCCCCACAATATTACTTAGTCCGTACTATGAGCCTATTGCTTGTTTGTGTTTATGTAACTTTTTACTCTTTGATTGTTTCATTCATATATGTACATATATATCTGTAATGAATACTAGCCTTTGCAGCCCTTACTACCTTGTCTCCTTTTCCTCTCTTCTCCCTACGGAAATCCCTTTTCTTTCCAGTGAGTCCGCTTCTTACCTCCTAATTTGATGTCTTTTTTGAATATACAACCCACTGAGTTTACATAGGGTTGCCTACATGAGCAATGGGTGGAAGGGCATTTACTGGACCAAGGACAATTTGCATAATTCTACCACGGAAGGAACGGACATACTTCCCCTGTCACCCTCAACTGATTAACTGTCAATAGCCCTTCAGAGAGGGATAAATGAGGCCGTACCCTTCCCTTCTATGGTGGCATGTGGATGAGCCATCTTGCATAGCTCTTGTGCAGGTAACTACAGATGTAGTGAGATCAGGAGTGCATCCCTGTCATGTCCAGCAGACACTGTTCCATAGAAAAAATAGCTCCTCATGATCTGGTCTCTTACTGTTTTAAAAGACTTAAAAAGCCCATGTCTAGTGTATTAAGGTATTCAATAAGCATTTGTTGAATGGCTGAAGCAACTAATTAGTGTTATTTTGCATCTTGTAGCAATCGTTATTGAGTTAGTGAGTGGCCTGGTATAATACCCACTTACTGTCACACACTTCAGTAAATCTAGCTATGACTTACGTGGATTCTCTGTTCATCATTACCCTGTCTGCCTCTTCACTACCACAGTCAATCTGTTTTCTCTCCAGTTAAAAATTGTGTGTGTGACAGTTCTTCTTTAGGCTGTTTGCAGACTGTGAGAAAGATCCACCCCAACTTGACTATACTCAGATGTTGCTGTATTTCGCGTGCCATCCGGACACTGTGGAAGGGGTCTACCGGGCCCTCAGTGTGGCTGTGGGAACTCACATCTTCCGGCAGGTTGAAACTCCTATGCTGACTGCAGAAAAGGTAACTACATGGTACCAATACACCTGCTCTGGGTTCTGGGTGGAAGTGAGGACACCAGAAGAACCAAAACTCATGATAGTAGGAACTTGCTTCATTTCTTCATCATATTTTCCCAGGTCTCCAGCACGATGTTTTACATGTACCAGGTCTTCCAGTAAACCTTCCTCAATTGCATTAAATTTGGGAAACTCAAATTCCTCCATATACGTTTGTAGTGAAATTAGCATCTGTTCGAAGTCCCTTGGTGGGGTTGAAGTTTGCTCTAAAAGGAGCAGACTAGATTATATTTTGCCAGCAGTGTCGCTCATGATAAACAAAAGGAAACACAATATTAACTTGAACCAAGTGTTTTAGAGTATGTGAAAAATGTATCTGAAGCAAACTCTGACTTCAGACATTATCCTCATGAATACAATTTTTGACACCATTTTCAGCCTCAAAACCACAGACATTTGCATCATTTTCCTCAATCGGCACAGAAACTTTCTAGCTGGTTTGGAAGCCATCGTACATCCCCCTATGATTTCTGAGTGATGTGTATTCCCTGGGATTTTCAGATTGACAGGCCTCCCATCAGGTACAAGGTAACATGCTTCCTTGGTGCCCACTTAATCTTTTATTGACTTTTGGTTGCCCATCTGTTCTTTCAGGGGCAGAATTCTGCTGGAATTTCTGTGCTCTTTGTGGGCACAGTAGCAGAAGGCTGTTGTACAGACCCCTCAGGATTAAAACCATGCTTATTTTCTTTTCATATATTTGTCAAAGAAGAGAGGAACAAAAAGACCCTTAATGGCTTTCACCTGTGGGAAGAGATAGGCTCTATTACATTCTATTAGGTATGGCCATCTGTTCTGAGAATTGCATTTGTTACTTTCACAGTGGTTTCTCTATATTCCTGTATAGATTGTGCTTCCTTTAAACTAATAATGGATTTGTAACTAATCCTGAATTGCAGCCTTCTCTGAGGTCTCAGTGAAATGACTGTCCCAAGGACAGAGAATTTCCCTGATCGCAGATGGTAGCTGCTATTCGCTATCCCACCTGTCCCCTCTGATATCCATCTTGCTCACATGGTAAGGTGATAATTTCTTCAAAGTCATCTTTCATTTGTACCCAGTAGACTGTATGGGGGCATGTTGGTGGGCAGTGGGCACTTGTCTATGGGGAATGTTGGTGGGCAGTGGGCACTTGTCTATGGGGGATGGTACTAGGTGATGGGCACTTGTCTATGGGGAATGTTGGTGGGTTGTGGGCACTTGTATATGGGGGATGTTGGTGCACAGTGGTCACTCGTCTATGGGGGATGCTGATGGGCAGTGGACACTTGTCTAAGCGAGTATATTGGTGGGCAGTGGGCACTTGTCTATGGGGGATGCTGTTGGGCAGTGGGCACTTGTCTATGGAGGATGCTGGTGGGAAGTGGGCACTTGTCTATGGGGGATGCTTGTGGCCAGTGGTCACTTGTCTATGGGGGATGCTGGTGGACAGTGGTCACTTGTCTATGGGGGATGCTGGTGGACAGTGGTCACTTGTCTTGCTCTGCATCCTCAGACTTAGGGCAAGATCTGGAATTGTGTTTTCTCCCCTGAATGGATTCCATCTAATTGCCCTATGCATGCCCTAAGAAATGAAGTAATGATGTACCAAATGGGGAAGTAACTCAAACTAGAGAATATATTTTTTAAAAAAACATATATTTTTTAAAAAAATCTAGAAAGCTATATATATTTTTAATTGAAAATAGATTTATAATATATTCTGATATGGCTTTCCCTGTCCCAACTCCTCCAAGATCCTCTCCACTACACCATCTACCCAAATCCACATACTTTCTTTCTCTCACTAGGATACAAGCAGTCATCTAAAGAATTAATAATAATAAAATATAAAATAAAAAACAAACCTGAATAGGACAAAAAAGAAGAAAAAGAATCAAAGGAAAAGCTTAAGAAACAAATATAGATACAGAGATACACAGAAATCACATAAAAACATAAAACATATATAGATACAGAGATACACAGAAATCACACAAAAACATAAAACATATACAGATACAGAGAGACACAGAAATCACACAAAAACATAAAACATATATAGATACAGAGAGACACAGAAATCACACAAAAACATAAAACATATATAGATACAGAGAGACACAGAAATCACACAAAAACATAAAACATATATAGATACAGAGACACACAGAAATCACATAAAAACATAAAACATATGTAGATACAGAGATACACAGAAATCACGTAAAAACATAAAACTCAAACCAAAATATGTATGCAAAGGACCTGTAAAGTTTAAGAAAAAATAAAATCCCAGACAATATTACATGAGACTAAAAAGGTCTCCAAAGACACCATTAGGTTCATTTTGTGTTGGTCATCTACTGGTGGGCATGGATGCACCTGGCCTTAAGTTTGTTTTTCTATACACAGTGAGACTCCCTTGGGGAAAACTACTTTTTCATTTGTGAGCAGTCATCTATTGGAGATAGCTTCTGGGTTAGGGATGGGGACTTGTATACACTTCCATTCTCACCTCTGGGACCCCGTAGGGCCCATACCTGTGCAGGCTCTGTGGGACCTCAGTCTCAAGAGGCAATTGTGCCTTCTCCCTGTCTCTTTGCCTTTGGTCTTGTCTTTGTCTCTTCCGGGTATCCTTTCATCATACCTCAGAGAGTCAGAAGCTTCTCCATTCTCCAAGACCTCAGGAACCTATTGTCAAGGTTTATACATGGTTTTCCCCTGTTGGCACTAAGGATGTTCTTATCGTGGCACAATTATACCCTGAACTTCTTAGCAGAATGAGCCCACATAGGATGCAGAAGTATCATTGTTTCCACAAACATTTAATGAGCAGTTGTGTTTCCTCAGGGCCCCTGTACCCAGGTTATAGCAAGAATAAAAGCATTCTGGTAGGATGGTGATAGGTAATAACTAAATAAGCAAAATACAGACCTGTCAGATGGTAGCTTTAAACATAAAGACTAATAAAAACATGGCAGTGCATGTGGTGGGGGGGTACAAGAGTTTGGATAAATACATTCTTCTTTGTGAAGTATTCTTACTATAATAAAAACAAAAACAAAACAAAGCCAACCAAACAAGCAAAAAAAAAAAAAAAAAAAAGAAAGAAAGAAAGAAAGAAAAAACCACCAAAAGCACCTTAGAGAAGAAATGGTTCATTCATCTCACAACTCTCAGTTCATAGTCCATCACTGAGGAAATTCAGGATAGGAACTCAGGGCAAGAACCAAAGCAACAGTGATGGAGGAGTGCTGCTTACTGGCTTGCTCCTCCTGGCTTCCTCAGTTTGCTTTCTGGTACACCCTAGGACTCCTGCCCAGGAATAGCATCATCATTCACATGGGCTGGAGCCCTCCCACATCAATCAACAATAAAATTTTAAAATTTCTTGGAGATTTTGTGTACAGGCAATCTTATGGAAGGATTTCCTCAATCGAGGCTTTCTTTTTCTAGATATGTCTACATTTGTGTCAAGTTGGCAAAAAAAAAAAAACCCAACCGAGACACCTAGAGTTGTGTAAGAAGAGAGCCTGACAAGGCCCTGAGATGGTGGTACTTTGGAGAGGACAACAGTAAATACAAATGCATTGAGATGGGGCTGGACCTTACAGGCTTAAAAAAAGCAGCCATCCCAGCAATGATATTGGGTGATATTTGGGTGATATGCTCCCTGATGATCAAGCATTCAAACACATGGCCCTGTGAAGGGCATTGTTATTCAAACTACCACACATGGAGTTTATTAGGAGTCACAGATTACCTTTAGATACTCTGAGGCATGTTTGAACATCTTGGACATTCACCAAGATATCTGGTTTCCATAACAAAGAACTGGGCATGGACACCCAGTCATAGCAGAAAAAATATTATCTATTAAGAAATAGTGCACTTTTAAAGAGAGGATAGTGATTATAGAGGAGAGAAAGATTGAAACTCAGCAGTTTATTGTACAAGAGGTTGGTCTTTTATTTTGCATGGTGGGCTTTGTGAACCATGTGTGCATCGTGGGCTTTCTGCACATGCTCCTGACACACGGTGCTGTGGTCACTCTTCTATTGCTATGAAAAGGCACCAAGACCAAGGCAATTTTTCCGAAAGAAAACATTTAATTGGGAGCTTGCTTACAGTTTCAGAGGTTTGGTCCTTTAAGAGCATGGTGGGAAGGACGGTGGCAAGCAGTCAGGTAGAGTGCTGCAGATGTAACTGATTTCTACATCTTAAATTTCAGGCAGCAGGAAAAGAAATGACATTGGGCCTGGTTTGGGCTTTTGAAACTTGAAAACCCATGCTTAGTGGCATACTTACTCCCACAAGGCCACATCTTCTAATCCTTCTCAAGTAGTGCCTCTCCCTGATGATCAAGCATTCAAATACATGGCCCTGTGAAGGGCATTGTTATTCAAACTACCACACATGGAGTTTATTAGGAGTCACAGATTACCTTTAGATACTCTGAGGCATGAACCTGTGCCAGTGTCTCCGGACAGTACCAGCTCACTTTAGCAGGAGAGTTTCCAGCCTTTCTCTCTGCCACAAGATTCTTCTCATAAGGTAATTTATTTCAGCCTTTGTCTCCCCCACTTTCATGAGTTAGCACAACTGGATAGTAAGGGCTGAGGGGAGAGCCTAGCTCAGCTTTGCTCTTTGAGAGATGATGTCATTAGAAGAGCACTGTCACCTGTCTTAGATCATCTCAGGATCCCTCTGGCTGTTCTTTTGAGCACCGACTAAAAGAAAGAGTAAAAATGAGGGAAGAAAGGAGATGTAGTAATTCATGCAGGGCTTTTCCCATCCATTGACTCCTGTGGCCAGCTTATCCCCATTTGGAGTCTAATCAAGTCAGTCTTAGCGTGAATCCCTTTTCTTCTTTTTTTATTTTTTTTACATTAGATAATATCAATTTATTAAAAAGGATGTAAAAATGATCATTTTAAGTAGAATGTGCACACACAAACTTACATACATACATACACATGTACCTCAAAGAGGCCTCTAAATTTTGTTTTTTTTATTTCGTTTTTTTATTGATTTTTATTGAGCTGTACATTTTTCTCTGCTTCCCTCCCTGCCTCTCCCTTCCCCCCTTCAGACCTCCCCCAAGGTCCCCATGCTCCCAATTTACTCAGGAGATCTTGTCTTTTTCTACTTCCCATGTAGATTAGATCTATGTAAGTATCTCTTAGTGTCCTCATTGTTGTCTAAGTTCTCTGGGATTGTGGTTTGTAGGCTGGTTTTCTTTGCTTTATGTTAAAAAACCACCTATGAGTGAGTACATGTGATAATTGTCTTTCTGTGTCTGGGTTACCTCACTCAAAATAATGTTTTCTAGCTGAATCCATTTTCCTGCAAAATTCAAGATGTCATTTTGTTCTGCTGTGTAGTACTCCATTGTGTAAATGTACCACATTTTCCTTATCCATTCTTCGATCGAGGGGCATTTAGGTTGTTTCCAGGTTCTGACTATGACAAATAATGCTGCTATGAACATAGTTGAGCACATGTCCTTGTGGCACGATTGAACATCCTTTGGGTATATACCCAAAAGTGGTATTACTGGGTCTTGAAGAAGGTTGTTTCCTAATTTTCTGAGAAATCACCACACTGACATCCAAAGGGGTTGTACCAGCTTGCATTCCCACCAGCAATGCAGAAGTGTTCCCCTTTCCCCACAACCTCTCCAGCATAAGTTGTCATCAGTGTTTTTGATCTTGGCCATTCTTACAGGTGTAAAATGGAATCTCAGAGTTGTTTTGATTTGCATTTCTCTGATGACTAAGGATGTTGAACATTTCCTTAAGTGTCTTTCAGCCATTTTAGATTCTTCTATTGAGAGTTCTCTGTTTAGGTCTGTACTCCATTTTTTTTATTGGATTATTTGTTCTTTTGATGACCAATTTCTTGAGTTCTTTGTATATTTTGGAGATCAGACCTCTGTCTGATGTGGGGTTGGTGAAGATCTTTTCCCATTCTGTAGGCTGTTGTTTTGTCTTGTTGACAGTGTCCTTTCCTTTACAGAAGCTTTTCAGTTTCAGGAGGTCTCAATATTAATTATTTCTCTCAGTGTCTGTGCTGCTGCGGTTATATTTAGGAAGTGGTCTCCTGTGCCAATGTGTTCAAGTGTACTTCCCACTTTCTCTTCTATAAGGTTCAGTGTTGAGGTCTTTGATCCATTTGGGCTTGAGTTTTGTGCATGATGACAGATATGGGTCTATTTTCACTGTTCTACATGTGAATCCCTTTTCTTGAATATGCCTTTTATACATATGCCTCTAAGAATATAGGCTGTTCCTTCCATCCTTTCCTCTCTTACCATTGGACCCTAATGTGTATTCCAAGTCTAAAGGACGAAAACAACAGGAATTAAAACCAAAAGAAGCCTCTGACATTAGTAAGAGAAGGACTCTTTTTCCTAAAATGTTGGACGTTTAAATTGTTACATTTTGGATTAAAGATTATTTATTCCATGATGCATCTATTGGATCTTTAAAAAGGCAGTATGTCCTAACTATGCAAATGGTGACAAGGAGGCCAGATTTTCCTAACCTTTAAACTGCCTGCACATGGAACAAACTAGGGATTTGTTAACCTACAGGTACTGTCTTTACCCTGTTGCCACGGTGCCTGTGCTAAATTTCACATAAATGCACATTCATTAGGTACCCATTCAACAAGAAATTTTATGTCCAATCTATATTCATCTCACTCTAGCAAATGTTTTGCTGACCTAGAAACCTATTGATGGGTAACTATAAAAGTAATCACAAGGACCCAAGGCAAAGACACTAACATCTGTTTCCGGATTCAACTTCATGTTTTTTAATCATTGTAAGTGGAAAAGAGGTAAAGAAATATATATTTTTTAACAGTGTGGAAATATGTATTTAATCACCAAATAGTCAACTGTGATAACCTCTTTTTCAAAATTTAATTAAATTGTATATTTCCAAAATATATAAACCCCCAGGAAAAGCAAGGTAATCTCTCCAAGCTAAAACAATTGCAACCCCATTTTTTCAACTCTGCTAACAGTTGTCCTCCAAAATCTCTATGGGGACACATACATAACTGCCAAAGTCTTAATTTATTGCCCCCGTGCTGTTATGTATGACATGTCACATTTACTTAGAAAGCTCTTAACTAACAATTAATGAATCACCTGAATTGAGTACTTAAAGGCATTGGCACTCTCTTAAATTATAAGTTCCCCATTTCTATTGGTAAAGGAAAATCAGAATCCATGTGTTCTCAGATGCTGGTCAGCCAAAATTCAAAACTATATATTTCTCTATCCTAAGTAAGTAAATATTGATTATTTTTCATTAGTAAAAACACCTGTGTGGTCTATATTTACAAATTTATTGCAGAAATTCTGAATAATAAGGAAATCACTGAATTTACTCCATTGTTGATACTGTAATATAACATGCCCTTTATTTTATTGATAAGTAGTCACATAACAAAATGATGCTATGCTTTCTGGGATTTTTATGAACTTATTCCGTAAATGCATTTTTGTTAGGGCAGGTATCCTTCCAAACCATAGTTTTTACAACAGAACTGGGTCCTATCACAAAACTCTAATTTGGGTCACTATTCCCCCACTTTGGGGATTGTAAATCATCTATTTTTACTGAATTAACTTCTATATTCAAGACTTTTTTGTTCACAAATATTCAGGATCATTCCTAATCTATACCTATGGAATCAAGAGACACAATTACTTTTATGATTTTCAGTATTTAAGATGTTGTTACAGTGGCAACTTTGTCTTAGCTATACATGAAATGAGAGCATCTGAAGTCAGGTCTCATGACTAAATTTTGGAAAGCGTCAATAATAATCCCAACCTGACTTTGGAAATGAACTTGCCATAACCTCAATTTCAAACAGTAATTCTATCATCTATAGATGCTGGTAATCAATTAAACTAATTTATTTATTTGTACCGTTATGAGGAATGTTATGTACCTGGTCATGTAGGGTACCTGGTCATGAGGGTTGGTTAAGATGAAAGGGGTACATTGCACACTAGACCTGTGGATACTATGAGCTTAACTGCTCTAGGATTTTGACACTAGTTTTGAATGTAACAAATACATTTTCTTATACAGTTTGTTTAGTGAGTTAGTGATATGCACTAGCCTTCCTTTATACAGTTCTCATGTAGTGAATGGGTTGGTAAAATATTTCTATTGCTGGAAGCACTTCAGTCTGGCTTAATGTCTTTTGATTTGACAGACCTCCATCTCCACTGTGAGTCCCAACGAGGAATTTCCCGAGGCCGAGGACAATGTGACAAGAGAGGAGCGGGAACTGAAAGAAGAGAAAGATGAGAGGGACCAGAAGGAAGAAGAAATCCCCGAAAATGCAAATCCTGAAAAGATTTCCATGGAAACACTGCTCAAAGTGTTTGGAGGAGGAAGCGAAGTACTGGACACTAATAGATTTGCCAGCTACCTGAAGACAGAGAACATCTATGCAGAGGTTGGTTAGACTGTTTTCATGGACTTCCTTCAGGCACATACTGTATTGTGGAGCGCTTATGCTGAATACTTTATTATATGAATCTACTTTAACGTAACTTCAGGAGTGCAAAGTGAACTAATTTCACTTTTGTTCTTTTTTAAAGAACTTCATAAAGACTTTTCAGGACCTGGGGGCCAAGAACCTGGAGCCAATTGAAGTTAACATTCTCTTGAAACATCCTTACGTTCAGGACCTGATTGCAAATTACTTAGACTATAAAATTCCTGTGAGTATGAGTCAAAATTGTCCTAATTTGGGTGGTCCCAGCTAAGAGCATGCTGTGCATCCCTACTGTGAACTATTAAAGAAAAACAAGCAGGTCTTGCCCAGAGCCGTCAATCTCTAATGCACAATTGAGGCCATTCTCAGTATTGTGCATCTACATACTTAGTACATGGTGCTACCTTAGGTATGTAGTAGAGGGCTGTTGGTAGGTTATAGTCAAAACCAGGCATATTAGCTACTAGGAATGTGAATGGTTTTGACCAAATAATGATGCTCTTCTACAACAGAAAAGTGTAGAGCATGTTTCTCAACCTTCCTAATGCTGCAAACTTTAACACAGTTCCTTGTGTTATGGTGACCCCCCAACCATAAAATCATTTTTGTTGCTACTTCATAGCTATAATTTTGTTTCTCTTATGAATTGTAATGCGAAATCTATGTTTTCCGGTGGCCTTTTGGGGGGTTACAACCCACAGACTGAGAACCACTGGTGTAGAGACCAGGACTCCTGCTGCCCAAAGGACTAACCAAGACTGGTCTCCAGCCAAGAGCGGGTGTAATCACCATTTTCAAATCATGGCATATGTTGTCAATGTGCTAATATTCTCATGTTAGTGTATTAGTTTGCTTCCTGTTGCAGGTAAGGCACTCTGACCAAAAGCAACTTGGCCAGGAAAGGGTTTATTTGCTTTAGAGATTACAGTCCATCATCAAAAGAAGAAGGTAGGAACTCAAGGTAAGAACCTGGAGGCAGGAACTGAACAGAAGCAGTAGAGGAATGCTGCTTACTGGTTTGTTCCTTGTGGCTTACTCAGCTTGCCCTTTTATACAACTCAGGATTGCCCGCTCCAGGTTGTCCTATACAGAGATTATGATTATTTCTGTGCAAAACGTCTTGGTAAAGATTAGCTGGCATCATGCACAGAAAATATGTAATGGCTGCTATGAATTTTGTTCACTATTGAGCTTCTTTCCTTGAGTTCAGTAGCAGAAGCTCCCATGGGGAGGAGATGAAATGAGTAACAAACACGACTTCTGCCCACACAAAAATTCCACTTATATTTACAATATAATTTTTAAATGTAAGAATTGTAAAAGGGTGACATAATGTAAACAAACCAAGTATGGAATTATAGTTGTTCAAACTGTGACTTGTGTGTAGTAGAAGCATAGAAGTAACAAGCTACAAAGAAAGTAGAGATGATTAGGATTTTACAAGGGATAGGAAAAAAAAGTCTACATATCTTTTCCTATTGGGATGAGATGATATGGGCATCCTAGGTAGAAGTCAGGCTTGGATCAAGGAATAGAAGCAGGACTGCACAGAAGAGGAGGATCCAACCACTTGAAAGGCTGTCTGCAAAGAGTAGAGGGTGATTCCAATGATTTAGTAAGAATAATTAAAAGTAAAAAGAATGAAAACAAATTTTAAGTAGAATTTGATAAAACAATTGAGGAATCAATAGGCTTCTGAGTATGGGTGTGTGTTACTATTTTTTAATATCTAAACATTTCCAAGTCACCTAGCCATATCATGTTGCTATCTCTCTCTCTTTTTTAAAAAGGCTGAGTTTAATATCTGATTGCTTAAACACCGTCTCACCCTGCACAATCTATTCCACATATAAGGGGAGATGTGTCATCTGATCTAGTAAAAATAATTACTAAATCTCTTAGAATAATGAATAGTAGAATTTATTTTCTACTACCCAGAATAAGAACATAAAATAACAGCCTGATTATTTCCTCCCTTAATTGAAAGAAAACCACCTATAAAACCTGGTCAGATCAACAGCCCTTTTCAGGGCCAGATATGATTCTGACCAGGTTCCTGCCTAGAAGTAGAAGCCTTGAGATGACCAGCTTTGAGAGTCAAAAAGCTGCAAGATCTCCTGGAAAATCTAGAGGCTACACAATTCTTCTAAATGATATATTTCTCCCACTTTGTAAAGTGTTTATTTCCTATAAGGTAGTGTCTAGTCATAGTAACACTATGAGATCTTTTGAACTGGAGGACAGAAGCTGGATGACTCCCACATAGAGAGGACTGCAGAGCAAGGAAGACTGATGACTTTCACAGCTCTTCCTTATGCCAGAGTGTAACAGGATGTCAAATATTCCAAGACACCACCCACTGTATGCCAGGAGAATTTTGATACCTTGATCACCAAAACCCATTTTGTACAATCCCAACAACTTCTTAGCGATTCAATTCATGCTTTATCTGGGAACCCATCCTCCCAACCATCGTGCTGTTAAACAGGCCCCTAGGGCCAGTATCACTTAACACAGTAGAGAGCTAGTTCATTTTTCCATTAGCTAGTAAGCTATTAGTGAGTTAACTCAGTGGTAGAATGCTTCTTTATAAGTCTGAGTCAGATCCTTAAACTTTTCATATCTCCTTCTGTGCCTGACCCCAGTAATCAAAAGACAAGGTGAAAAACTGTGATTCTCACAGGTAAGAGTTTATCAATAAGAGTTGTGCCAATGACCTGGAAAGCCTAAAACAGGTATTTGAGATCAAAGGGGGATCTTGTCCACTACGTCATTCCATTTCTATTTGTGATAATCAAAACTGAAGGGAGGGAGGGAGTGAGGGAGGGAGGGAGAGAGGGAGAGATGGAGGAAGAGGTGAGGGAGAAAGCAGAAAGAAGTAATCATTGCAGACTTGGGGGGCTCTATACTTGTGCTGTTAGTGTTTGCTCTAGTTATCCATGTACAAGTAAATAGATCACATTTTTAAATGAACCTTAACCACAGTGATGTTATTTGAAGATCGTTCGAGATAAGAAGAGCAAAACCTAGAGTGTGGTTTTTCAAGGTTAAAAAGTTGTTTGCTATTATAAACAGTGGGAAGCTGGAGGCTGTTGCTTAACAGCTCTGTGTTTACAAGGTCTGTGTTTACAAGCTACAACATTAAAATATATGTATACATACATATATATATTAAAAATATATTTTTTTAAAAAAAAGTGAATTATATGTAATGAGCAAAACACCTCCTGTTTTAAGGTGCACTGGCTCTTTGCTTATGAGTGTGAATTACAGAATCTTGGAAATATGTAGTGCTGGGCATGTGATCTCACAGTATCCTGTGTTCCACAACGGTAACATTGAGATAACGACCAGTCTTTCCTCGTGGGGCTCGTGTATGGATGAAAGAAGTTGGCACACACAGAGTGCTGAGCTCAGTTTTTGGCAGATGAATGTAGACACCACTACTGATACTGAGACAGGATATAGAAGTATCAGGACCCAAGAAATCTTGCAGTTGAAAGGAAACATAGAAAGTGATAGGTAGGTGGACAAGCAGATGGCTTGCCGTTCATCTCTTTGTCTAGCAACAAAGTTTTCCCTGGAGAAGATCCAAGGAACTAACTGAAGTCCCGGTGGTGAACACAACTGTAACTTCCAGATTTTGGTGCTGTATTTTAAAGACTTTCAGTTTACATCATATATTTACTCTACTCCTCTAGACTTCATACAAAGAAAGTATGTTCAAAGTATTCTTAAATTATTAAGAAAAATGTGTTGGGTAAATGTTACCAAATTAGTGAGAATATCATAATTCCATTGCTGTGGAGCAATTTTTGTCATAAAAATGTTGACAAATGGAACTGGATAAATTATTTTTCTCTAAGAACAACTTAACCCAAACAATTTCTTATAGTGAGCACATGCCAAATAACTGAGGTTTTTGTGAAAATCTCCCAAACAAAGTACATCTCCAATGGGAAATAGGAACAATTCTTTTAGTGTTAAAATTAAAGCATGACAAGAGAGTGTCTATAAACACAGACCCAACTTCATGCAACTGTAATCATATTCTCATCCCACCCTGTCTCCAAGACATCTGATTTGAAAAGACTCTCTGATCTTACTTTTATCTTTATTACAACATCCGACACCTGCTTCCATGCTTTGTTTGCAAAACATCTGTGCCCAGCATCTGACACCATCGGTCCCCTCTCCAGCCACTGCCACTGATGGTTATGGCCTCCTCTTTCATCTTGACTTTTTAGCCAGTGCTGGTTAGCATGTATCTGGATAGATCATGTCATTTTGCCCATGCTGTGAAGTGTCAATCTCTAAACTCATGCCTGGTCAACCAATAAGTGCCTGCCCTCTAGAATTGCCACAAGTGGGACCTAGAAATCAATGGGAGCTGCTGACCTTTTCCACTTATCTTACTCAAGGTTGACCTATGCCTTTAAGGAAATCGGTGTTTTGAAGGAACGAGATCCCTCAAGGGAATGGTTCAGTATGCTTCCTGGCATTGACTGACAGAATGACAGATATGGAAGCCAAGTCAGAGAGTGAAATAGCCTATGTCTTCATGAATAAGATGACCACAAGCTGAAAGCTGTGGAACTCAGCTCTGGAAAAAAGAAACTTATATTCTTAAAGCAATTTCTTAAATTGTGAAAAAAATAAAGTTAAAACTACCATCACTATGCAATTTTTATGTTTTAGACATATGCTAGTATTCATTCTACATGTATAAGTTTACATTTATTTTGAAAAAAACTGTTTTAACACATTAAATTGCTAGAATATTGATACCTCTGATAGTAAGAAGAAAAGGAAGAAGTAGAAAAGTCCAAGGAAAAAAATCTACTGCTCAAATTTTCTATATTTAAATTTCTATGTAGATGTGATTATTTTGGCATTATAATATTTCTTTAATAAAGTGTGAATACTGTCTTATTCATTAATAGGAAAATAATCTTTTGGTTTACATACTATATGACAGAGTTGAGTAATTGCTTTTATAAATGTTACTTAACATGACAACTCCATTATAGGACTATAAAGAAGAATTTCTAAAACCCTTAGGTATCATTCCAGGGATATAACTACATGGTTTCAGAATAGTATTTACACTAAATGGTGAAAATTTTTCTCAAGGAAACAAAAGAAAAGAGTAAATGACAAGCAACTAGCTGTTTAATCACTGCCAATACAAGATGTCTGTCAGTCGTAAATTCTTTAATTCATTAGTAACGTCTCTTTGATTTTTCTCTCTTAGGATATTAAAATGATTCTTCAAAGGAATGAACATGCCCAAGGCAGTGATGGAGAAAGGTCACCCTCAAGACTTACAGAGGAAAAGAAATGAAGGCTATGTTTTTTATAATGTAGAATAAAGCTTCATACTCAAATTGACCATGGTATTTTTCATGTGTGTTATTGCAGCTGTTGGAATGATTCCTTCTCAGTTGAGAATGAAACTTTCCCAAATCAGAAAACATTGAAATCTTAAACCTCAAAAAAGAGATAAAAATATAAAAGATATAAAGATGAAATTTAAGTGATTCTGGAAATAAAAATTACCAATACACTCAAAGTAAATGCACTCATGAGCCATGAAGACTCCCTATGGGAAGTATTACATTAGCAGAATATATGGTAAATCCTTCCAAAACTCTCTATCAGAGCAGGGCTTTTCTTCATTTTCCAATTCTTGCTTTATATATTATAAAACTAGAATGTTCATCCTAGTAGCCAAGAAGAAAGATTCATCATTGACCTGCTAAACCAGTCGCACTTTTAAGTATTTATGCTTATTTCTGCTAAAATACAAAATTCCCTTCATAGACAGCTGTTTACGTGATTAACCAGAAATCAAATTTAATGATAGTCATCTCAAGAAAATGTCATAAAAGTGAGTAGTCCTGTTCTTGAGTGGCTAGCTTAATATGATGCCCTCCCTGGCTCACTCGATTGGTTATTCTCTCTGAGGATCTCTTGGTGGGTCCTCCTCCTCTTATATCCATATGTATGGGAGAGTTAACATGAATAAGTTGTCTTCTCACAGCCAATCTCCAGGTACATCTTCCACTTCTATGAAATTATAGGCATGTCTCAAGCTAAAGTCCTTCTCATCTGGCTCTGTGTCCAGTTACTTCCAGGACCCACCTCTTCCTCTTTGATATAATCACACCTCATCACAGCTGTTGAGGCAAACTTGCTAAGAAGATCATTATCTGTTTTAAATCATAGGTTAAAAGGAGATGTCCTCTCAAACTGTTTGTAATAGTTGTTTCCAGGTCATTTACTTTGACACAACATTGACCTTGTCAGAATACACTGCCCTCTTTCCCTATGGCTGAGTCTTTCCACAATCAAACTCATTCCAATGTCATCACTCTCCTTAGCACCATCCATGTTTCTCAGTTTTATTTCCTGTTGGCACTTGACAATCACACAAATGACCTCATTCTCATCTGGTCCTCCTGATGCTCAGTTCTTGCTTACATTCCTTCAGTAATGCTCTCATTGCATTACCCAGATGTTCTGATTCACTTTTGAAAAATTTTCTAAAATGTTAGAAACTATTGTTTGTTTGCTTGCTTGCTTTATTTTTCCCTTTCCTTCCTTCCTTCCTTCCTTCCTTCTTCCTTCCTTTCTTTCTTTCTTTCTTTTACAATCAGAAAACAAAAGCAAAGAGGAGCCTGGAAGTCCTCAGGCACCTGCTCTGAGCTATGGAGAGTGTGCAAGGTCCCATGATGCATCATTTCTACATTTCACCCATGATGTTATGTGGGGTCAAGACTTATTTTCCCTCTTTTACAAATAAGGATACCAAATTGCATACTAGTTAAATGGCAGAGATGTGATTCAGAAACAATTAGTCAATCACACTAATGCCACTAGTGTTCTTTCCTCCACACTACACCTCCTCCCTCCCAGAGGCGGTCCTGGAACTGTGTGAGTACGACCAACTGTAAACCTCTCACCGTTACTGTAACCTCTAACAATGCCTTCTTATCACTGTTCCTTGACCATTGACCTCAGAGCAATGCAGTTTTTGAATTCTACTTCTTATGCTGTAGATCCTATGCCCATCTCAATCTCAAAAACCTCAATTCATTACTGTTTTCTGATTTTGTCGTCTTTGTTTTGTCTTCATCCTTTGGTTACTTCTTCTCAGTATAGAAACACATTTAAGATTCAAGTACATTAGGAAAATTCTTCACTCTACTCTTCTTATCCTTACAGTATTTCTTTCTCTATCCTTTCTCCTTGTACTTCCAGATTGCTTTTAGAGTATGGTATGACCTCATTTCTCTTACTTTATGACACTAGGTTTTATTATAAAAATATTCAACTATGACAATGTTTTGTGCATCTAAAATTATCATATAATATTGCCTCTTTAGTATCTAGATCAGGGGAATTATATTGTGCTAATTTTTGTGATGAAGTAGGTTTACATTCTAGAAATGTATTATATTTTGTATGGCATTAGATTTGAGTCCCTAACATTTTATTGAGGATGTTTTAAATCTACATTTCAAACAGATACTGGTCTGACATGGAATTCCCCTCTGTGTGCTGTGAATACCATTGGCTAATGAAGAAGCTGTTTGGGGCCTGTAATAGGTTAGGGCAGAGCTAGGCGGGGAAAACTACACTGAAAGTTGCAAGAAAGGAGGCAAAATCAGGGAGAAGCCATGGAGCCACCGCCAGAGACAGACATGATGGGAACCTTGCCGGTAGGCCACAAACATTGTGTTAAAATATAAAATACTGGAAATAGGTTAATAGTAGATGTAAGAGCTAGCTAGAATACACTTAAGTGATTGGCCAAGCAGTGATTTAAATAATACAGTTTCTGTGTGATTATTTCGGGAGTCTGGGCAGACCAGGAAAACAAACAAGCGGCTTCTACTACATTGGTCTGCAGTTTCATTGTCCTAAAATATTCAGTTCTCATATCAGATTAATTATAGCTTGTGCCATAAGTTGCTATGTAGTTCCTCTTTTATAAAAAAGCATTTTAGACTTAGATTTTCTTCCTTAGACATTTTCTGTAACTTCTAGTAAAATCTGCTAATCTAGTGTTAGCTCCATTGAAAAAGTTTTACTTGCAATTAATTTAGTAGCTATGAGATTATTAAGTTTATCGTTTTCTACACTAGTGTCTTTCAATAATTAGTTTAATTATATCCTAGATTTTAGATTAATTTTAAAAGCATTTTCTAACAATCCCCTTTATTTGTGTGTATTCAGGTGCATGTGCATGTGTGTGGAGAGGAGAGCTTTAGTGTTGTTTCTCAGGAGTGGTCTACCTTGTTCATCTAGACAGTGTCTCCCACTGGCCTGGAACCTGTCAATCAGGATGGATCCTGATTAAACCAGGGATCTCCAGTGAACTGCAGGAATCTGCCCTTTGCCACTCAGGGATTACATGCATGCCCCAGAGGGGTGGGGAGAGGAGATGTTTTAACACGTTCTGGGGATGGTCTTCAGGTCCTCACATTAGCAGAGCAATCACTGAACCAATGGAGCTGTCTCCCCAGCCTCTCCTCTCTGTTTAGTATTGACAGCTTCTACAGTGGTGGTTCAATTTTTTATTCCTTATGCTTGCCAGTTATGTTTACGTTTTCTAGCTAAAAAGTTACCAATTATTTCAAAGAAACAACTTTTTGTTACTTGAGTTTTCCATTATTTCTTTGGTTTGCACCTGAATTTTAACCATTAATATGGGTAGCCTTCTTGTGACATCAATGAATAGAAAATAAATCTGTGGACATGTTTTGCTCATTTGTACTATTAATCACTCCTGTGTTCTTAAGATTATTTTGTTTTGTTCCATGACAATGACCCCTACTTTTACTTCTCTCATTATTATTTATCTAATTCAATTAATTTATGTTTCCTTCTTCTTATACCATAGACAAGTCATTTTTTGGTTATTATAACCACATATTTATCTTTAACTCTGATCTACATGTAAATGAAGCAAATAATTTTTTTTTCATCTCTGACTTCCATAACCCTCAGTAATTCATACTCAATTGCCTGGCAACATTCAGGTCACAGTGTTCCTTAGTTATACAGAGCTCCAGACCTGAAGTTGTGCTACTGCCTGTCTTTTCCTAGATATGGGGTATTTGGACATTAATCAGGCAAAATCATTCATGATATCCCTTTCCCAGGGATATCATGAATGTGGGAAAACAAACAAAATGAAAAGAATTTGCAAATACCAGAGTAAATATAGCAAAGATGTAATGTTCTTCTCATGAGTTAAGCATTAGTTACTATCTTTGTGCACTGTAATTCTGTGGACACTAATGAGATAATGTTCATATATGTCTTACTCACCATTATGATCCAGCTCATCAATGTAGACATTCAGAGAGGCATCACATCCACATACATTGTAATTATTGTTGCCACTATGTTAGAAGAGACTTTGAGTAAATCATGTTTAATAAGAGAAAAGGACCCCTGGGTTTCCTGAAAAGTAAGTTATACCTAACATGAAATATTGAAAATACAACAATAGCCAATATTAGCTAATACAACTGATGCTTAGTTACAAGCCAGGAGTGGATTAAGAGCTCTTTTCTCATCAATTTGTGATGCAGGGATTCATTAGATTGCTAGTGGCAAACAATGTAGATGCGTGTGGAGTGGATTATGTAACCTTCCTGAAGTTGCAGAGCTGTGAATAATATATGTACACTAGAAGCCAATTTCTCAACCCCAAAGCCACCCACTCACATTGTTTTCTATGCTTGTATATAAAGCACTAACTGCACAAGCACAGGATAGAGGAAGTATGGCTTAGAAGTGTTTAAAAATAAAAGTGGTTTTTATTCAAAACTAAATTGAACCCACTATGCTCTGCTTTGTGACCCTTCAGGAAACCAATATCCTCAGAATATTAGTGACAATGTGAGAGACAGAATATGTAATAAGCTAATTTTTCTGTAATCTACTGCGGCAAGATCTCAATTGCAAATGTCAAAACAGTTCATGACTATATAGTTTTATATATTTCCATTCTAGATACACAAATAAATAAAATATACATAATTATAGGTTATTATATGTAACTCACATGTGTTACATGCATGTGTTTTGTATATATACTATATTATACTTTCATATTTTATATCATGTATGCTTATGGATATTATATTATAAATATGTATCTTTATACTTACATGTAATCTATACAAAAATAACCACAGTATATTTGTAAAGATACTTAAAAGTCCTTAGCTTTGAGAAAAGAAACCAGATTTAGAGATAACGTAAACAATAATCAAGTAGCAGCGGTAAGATTAGATGAGAATGAGGTTATGTGGGTCACGCTGGGATTACCAACTACCAACAAGACATAAAGGTGTAAACCATTCACATCTGTTCAGATGCAGCAGCTTTTCCCTAAGGATAAACCACCCTCCCTGATAGTAGTGTGCAATAAAGCACGATGAGGTTCAGCAGGAGCTTCCTCTTGCCAGATGCATAGGTGCCCTCTGCTTGGGCAGGGTATCAGGTGTCAGGAATGCTTGTGAGGACAAAAACCCAGTACTCCACCATTGCCTTTCTTCTAAAATTCCATCTCTAGTGAGCCATTACCTTAACTCTCTCCTTAGTTACTCTCTCCACAGTAGGCCATTTTGACTCGGAACTCCTTGACCAGTACTTGAACCACCCTTTCCTTAGGCGTAAAATAGCAACCATTAAGCTGTTTCTCTGCCTAGGCCTAATGGCCACTATGGGAAGACCAGAGTGAAGGTGAAGGGAGTGTGGGTGTTAGGTGGAGCACTTGCCTGGATGACCCCAGTCATCGCTGAAGTTCTCCTGTCTTACTGTCCTGTGTTCGTGGCAATGCCCAGGATTCTTCCCGCTCTCCCATTTTCTAAACCTCAATGCTAACTCTGCCTTCCTCACACCCAATCTTATTGATTACTCCTGTAAATGTCCCTCACAACAGTCAACCCTGTCTCAGAGTCTCTCAGAAGCCCCTTCTAGAACCTGGCAATAGCCCTAAGTTTCCCCTGTTGTTCTTTTGACCTGCTTCCTACAGATTCAGTTTTTTCCCTAAGTCCAACCTCTGAGGACATACATCATTATTTTCCTGAAATTGCCTTTAAGTGCCACATCTTTGTTTAAAAGTCTTTTCCTTACCTTTCAACTTAACTTCCAAACTCGTTGGAATACGATTCAGCATCTGATTTCTTTCTTGGTTAAGCATCTTTACCCAATATAGCATCTGGCTTCTACACTTAATAAATGAAATTTTGTACAAAGACATCTCCCATCAACACAATTCTAGGAAACGGAAACTACCATCCAGAGAGAAGGTATGTAACTGGGTTTTTGTTTTCTAGAATGGTATAGATTTTAGAAGACATCCCCCTAGCTTTAGGCTCCAAACAGAACCAAATCAGAGTATATTTACTAGAAAGCAAGGATTCATGAAAGCTAGTGAGATCCATAGTCTATTCCAAACAGCTCTTTTTAGGATCTTGAGCCTGGTGTTATCCTAAACAGGCCAGCTATGAAGCAGCCATCAGTCAGTCTCAGCCTTTCTCTCCCCCACCCCTCATCTCTCCTTCTCTCTCCTCTCTTTTTCTTTCTCTCTTTCCCCTTCTCTCTTCTCTTTCTCTTTCTTTCGCTACCTCTCTATTCTCTCTCCTCTCACTCCTCTCCTCTCTCCCTCTGTCTCTCTGTCTCTCTCTCTGTCTCTCTCTCTCTCCTTTCTAAACAAAGCCACTATAACTCTTCCCTGACATTGTTTGTAATTTGTTCCACCTCCTTTCACATCTCACTAGATTTGGCCTAATAAAAAATCATGTTGCCTGCAGGCACAACTCCATCCATTTCCAATGGTTTTCATCACAATTCCGTGACAGTCTCAATACACAGAGGCATCTCTAAGCATCCTGTTGCACCAGAGATAAGCAAGTCTACAAGCATATTTGCTCTCAGATTCTTAGCATAAGTACAAAGTCAATTTTGTTTTCAAGCTCGCTTCAAAACAAATCTCAAAAGAGATGCTGGCCCAGACTTGTGGCTGCAGTTCAAAGCCCCAAAGGGGAGCAGGGGGGCTCAAAGACGTGCCTTGAGCAATTCGTGTATCTTTGCTAACTTCAGACTAACCACAGGGAGACAGCTACGCTGCTCACCATCTCTGAAACAGCCTCACCTTGCTGTGCCCCCACAAACCAGGCAGAAACCACAACATCCTTCTTGTGTACGGCAGACTTCACCATGCACTCTGGAGGCGGAGAACTTGCTCTTCTCCTCTCCACTTTCACTGTCTAAGCCCATTTCGAAGCAAAGTCCCTGCAAATTAGTCTTTGCTGCCAAGCTCCCCTTATCGATTGGAAGCCACTGCTTAGCTTCCTGGTGTTGAAGCAACCCCTTACATTTTCCTCCTGAATTTCTGCCTTTAGGAGTTTGATTGCATCTTCCAGGAGCATGGCTTAGAAACTTCCTTTAAAATGAATACCAAGGCACTACTTGTAAGATTGTGCCACTGTTAAATTTTAAGCAGGTGAATTTCTCCAAGAGGATGAGCATGATTTTAACATATTACATTTCCTTAAAGAGGTAGAAGTAACTATTGCACAATAATTGTGTGTGTGTGTTTGACAAGTAAATTCACTCACTTATTATTGGCCTATAGGCACTTGTAAGGTGTGCATTTTATTATCCCTGGGAAACAACAAAAGGAGGAAAGGTATGAGTAATTAGCAAGAACTTGGGACTGTTATCTGGGAAGGAATTTGGCCTCTATGGTCTGCTGGACTCTGCTGTTTCCCTGTTCTAGTACTCCGATCTTGAACTCCTAACCGCACACACAGTTCCAACTGTGAACCGAGAAAACATCTTTTGTAAATCATTTCACATAGTAGAACCAGGAGTCTTCTAGCATAGAGTCTAATTGCTGTGCCCTGATAAACACTTCAGACCATATTAGAAGGGCTAGTTCTGAGACTATACTTCTTAAAGAATGCTTCTACCACAGAAGGGCCATAATAATTCAACTTTCTTTTGTACATCTAAGTTTGACTTAAGGGTCACGTGAAGGCACATGCAGTAGACAGAAATTTTCAAGTTTTTCCCATTGCATGATTATGAGACTATTTGGAGCTAGGGCTGTGAATACAATTGTTAGATTCCTGGGTAGCCTTCTTCAAAATATGCAGAAGCCCAGATATTTTTTAAGTGATTTTCTCCATCCATAAAGTCTCACCAACATGACCTACCACGTGTAAGCTGAACAATACAAGGGACATGGCAAAGTGGATAGGTTAAAGCCCAGGACATCTCAACCCTTTATGACGAAGTATAGGCAGCTGAGGAAAGGTGGGAGCAATAGAATTAATTTGTCTTCCCCAGGGATGAGCACACCAGCAGAAGATTCACTGCCAAATGGTCATCCATGGAAACATGCCTACGAGTAACATTATATAAACTGCACAGATTATATTCATGTGTGTACATATAGGCACAAAATATCAATTAGTGATGAAAGAGGCTATGAATTTGCAGGAGAGGTATATAGGAGGGTTTGGAGGGAAGAAAGAAAAAGGAGAAATGTTATAGTTATATTATAACCATCTCCCAAATAATTTCTAAAACGATTTACTAGTTGTCTTTTTTAATGTTCCCCCCTTGTTTTTTGAAGGAGCAGAGGATAAATTTCATTTTCCCCTTATGTTCTTTTAAATGAAAATGAAGGGCAAGCAATATGATGAACAGCAATTAACCTCATGTTGAGGGCTAGCTAGGGAGGTCACAGGGTATAACAAGGCCTATGTCACACATTAATTGGCTACTATCAAACATTACCTGAAACTAAATTCAGAATATTTTGCAAGGCTCTTGAAATTTAAATATTAGCAATTAATTCAAATGTTTTATAGTACTATGTGGCCCAACTACGTATAAGATAAACAAACACTATGTATGACACTTTTACATGGTCTGTAGAGTGTCACTTTCCCACTGTCAGACTTTCCTAAGGACGTCATTTTGAGCAAATTGAGAACTACTGGTGTCAATACTGAGAATCTCAACATCCCCACCACTGTTAACTCCTCCAAGGTCCTGTGGCCCCTTACAAACCATCCCCTGGGAGGTTGAATTACAAAAGATTGTCCCTTCCTGCAGTGTACCAAGCACCATGGGAGAGGCCAAGCTCAGCAGGTAAGCTAATACACTGCAGCTCCTCTTCTGCTCTCAGCTGGATGCATATGAACTACCTCTCTAGGAATATCAGACTTGATGTGTTGTATATAAGTATACAGCATATATGAAGAAAGAACACATTTAGCTTCTATCTTCTCCAGATGACTGCAGCTGCCAGGTATTTGAATCTAGGAGGCCTAGGGGTGCAGGGCTAGATCAATGATAGAGCTAAAATCACGTTCTAATGCCTGCTACCTCATCGCCTGCACCCGCCGCCCATTGCTAGACACAGAACTGTAGAAGAGAGACATTGAACCTCTGCGTGGGATGAGGTTGAGTCTTGAAGAAACCTGGAAGTGGTAAAGTAGGACAGGCTCTGAGAGTAAGCACAGAAACAAATTTCACCATCTCTTGATGCATCATCAATTGCCTGCGAGTTTGGTAGCAAAAGGAAGATGTTCAGCAGTGTGCTTTTACCTAGCCATCACTTTTAACCGCAAGAATAAATTGAAATGGAAAAGTCAGCTCAGTTTTTTGCAGCTACCCCTATCTCTCTGATGAGGGATAAAGTAAGGTAATTGAAGTGGCAATGAATAACTATTTTAGACATTAATTGTGATCAGACTGTTGGTCTAGAAACCACAGCCTGTGGACCTTTCCAAACAGGCTGCAGCCCCACACCGTAAAGAATCCCCTTCTCTTGAAGAAATTCTTAGAGAACAGAAAGCATAGTCAAAAAGTGTGACTACGATCCCCATACCTAGCAACTGTCTTGTTTTCTGACACTGTTAGATCCTTTTATTGTTTGCAAAGTAAAACAAGAATAAATGTATATCCTGAAAATCTTCATTAACATGCATGGTGGAACACGGATAGAAAGACTGCTCTTTGAGCTCCTTCCACTTTCCTGTCCTCAGCCTATCTCCCAACCTAACCTCGAGCCTCCAACCCCCAACCTCTAGCCCCCAGGCCCCAGTCTCCAGCCTCCACCCCCAGGCCCCAGCTCCCAGCCCCCAGCCCCCAGCCTCCAGCCTCCAGCCCCGAGTCCCCAGTCTCCAGCCCTCAGGCCCCAACTTCCAGCCTCCCACACCACACATGTGTAGAGCTGAGCTTCACACGGCCATTACTGAACCTGAAACTGAAGCTATTGCTTCTTGTTCCTCAATCTACCTGTGACAATGACTGTTGCTTCTTCTCACTCCAGAGGGCTCTGCATTCTGCTTTCAATTCCCAAGACAGCAGGAGGAAGTGGCCAAAGCAAAGCCAGTTCTGCCTTTAACTCTAGGCTTCTGTTCCTAGAATGTCCTTAAGAAATGAGCAAATAGTATTAAATTAGTCATGAGGCCCACAAATGTTCCAGGATTCAGAGAAGTCTAGACAACAAGTTATCGTTTCTAGTTAACCTAGATTTTCCACCATAGATGGAACATAACCTCAGCACTACTCTGGAACTCAGAAACTCATAAACAGTAGCAAAACATACCGCATGAGATGGAGCCTAAGCGCAAAAGGAAGCAGGCAGAGCCCAACAGTCAGGTTCCATGGTAAAGTCACAGCAGTTGCGCTCTTCTGCTCAGATTTGTCTTCTCTCACAACCGTCTTGTGCTCATGGTCCTAGGAAAGAGAATTTTTGTACAAAGAATATTGGCAACTAAGAAATACAGAGAGGGGGACAGTCTTTCCCAGGAAGAGCAAAACAATTGTTTATCCTGTAGCAAATGTTCATCCCTGAAAAAATTATCTATGAGTAACATTATATAGACTGAACATGTTATACTTACAGAGTTAGGAATATAGATGTGTATGCATACATGCATGTAAGAACAAGTTACATATATAGAAGAGGACATAAATTTTAAAGAGATCAAGGAGGGTAAGAGGGAGGAAGGGTAAAGGAAAAAAAATGATGTAATTATGTTATAATCTCAAAAATAAAAGAAATAATCATTAAAAAGGATAACAATTAAGTTCATGCTAAATGCTGTTTCCCTAATATCTGGTGCTTGGTGCTTCTACAAAGGAAAAGAAGAGTGACTGAGTCCTTTCCCTCCACCATGAAGAGTGCTGTGTACTTCACGACCCTATACACATCCTAGCTGTGCTTAGAGACCAGTGCCTCATGGAAGGTAGATGGAGGAGGATTTTTCCCAGCAAGAATGAGAGTGCCCAGAAAAAAAGGGGCAAATATGATGAGAAGTAAGGGATGGCAGATTCTCTTATGACCACAAGACTTGGTCATGAATGCATGAGGCTAATCCTCTTACTCCAAAATACTTGGTAACACGTTTAGGTGGCGGTTGCCCCTGAGAAAGTGAGGTGTAACTCTCAGAGAAATGTGAAAATCTGCTTTGAAGGTTAAATCCATTCATGCTTTTAAGGTGATGGTACTTGGAACAGTCAGGTTTAAGAGAACTGAGGGATTTAACTATAAGAGCCCACTTTGATTTCTGTATATTTTTTAACTAGGCTTTATGAAACCTGAGCAGAGAAGAACTCATATCTACAATGCATTCCTGGTGCAGAGAAGGAACTTCTTTAAGGTTTAATTTTGCAAGTATGTGTGTGTGTGTGTGTGTGTGTGTGTCTACAAATGAGTATCCACACATAAATGCAGGTCACTGCAGAGGTCAAAAGAGGACACCAGATTCACTGGAGCTGTAGTTCCAGACAATTATGAAACCTAAGGTTAATTGTTGGGAGCTGATTCTTAACTTCTGAGTTGCCTTTTCAGTTCTGGCAAGAATTTCTTAACATAGGAAGACTTTCAGGAACCAGCTTTGTGGTGAGGAGTCTCCATAGCTAACCTTAAATGGCAGAGAAGCTTACTCGTGTCTTCTAACCTGTCCCTTTCAACAAATTTATCTTTAGTCACTACAGTTGAGGTGTATCAAACCTGTTTGCCCATCTCTACATCTCAGTAAACTTACTAACTTTTACTTTTCTAGAAGACCCATTACTGCAAATTTAACAGTGGGCTGTGGGGGCGAGTGTCATAATTCAAACCATGGGACCATGTAGAAAAAGTTTGAAAGTTTCCCATGACTCTGACTTACTGTCTGCTTTACCAAGGATCCCGTGTCAAGTAAACCCTGACATCACTACATTTTCATATCCTCAAAAGCTAAGATATGTGGCTTACACATGTTTCCCTTAGCACCGCAGCTCCTGAACTGGCGTGCAGTGGTAGAACAGCACTAATAGCAGTGCGTGTGTTGCTGCTTTTCCAGGAAAACTTGAGGGTAAAAATAACTGCAGAGAGTTCCTCTTGAAGTAGATAATGCACGCATGGGAAGATTCCATTTCACGCAAATATATAGTTAAAAAGTAAGTTTTTATTCTAGGCTTGTCTGTCGGCTCTCATGTTTCCCACCAAAGACCAAACCCTACTGCTGTGTTCTTGAACTGTTCTTCTAGAGATGGGCAGTAGATGACTAGACCTCCAGTTTGACTGATGACAAGTGATTGAAAACCAGGAATGGCAGCTACTTAAGTGAACCTGAGTGACTGGGGATGATACTAAAGACAGGTTCCAGTCGCAGAGAAGTCAGTCTTTGTCTGCTTGTCTAGTCCATAAACTGCACTCAGAACACATTGTGTTCACTCTCATGCATAATGAAGAAACTGAGAAACAAACTCTGGAAAAGTACAAAATAAAATGTATCAAAAGTAAATACTTGAAATCTACTCAGAAATTCCATTCAGTATTGCTCTGTAGTGGAAAATTTTAAAACAGATGCAAACCATGTTCTGTTGGTATATATAATAACGATAACACATACCTTTAATCCAAACACTCAAGAAGCAGAGGTCAGAAGATTGCTAGTTTGAGGCTAGACTGTGCTCCATGCAAATTATCTCTTAAAATATATAGTAAGAAATCAGTGAAATAAGTAAGAAATAAAATCTCACTAACAGGAAATAATTGAATTAGTTGTAAAATATTTGTAGCATAGGGCTCTGTAGTGTTTTAATAAAAGCGAAAAAAGGCTGTAAAGGTAATTAACTTACTTGGATAAATTTCCACATAATGTTGTCAGGCTTGGTCTTACTTTTCCAAGATGAATTACACATTTTTCTTTATGTATATAGAATCTGTATAGTATTCTATGTTCATATATAGAAATATGGAAGAGATCTGGAGTGATGGCTCAGTAGTTAAAAATCTGCCCCTGGGAACACTCCTCCATTACTGATGGGAGTGCAAACTTGTACAGTCACTTTGGAAATCAGTATGGTAGTTTTTCAGAAAATTGATACTCGATCTACCTCAAGACCCAGCAATACCTCTCAGCCATAGGACAAAGGATGCACATTCATACCACAAGGACATTTGCTCGACTATGGTCATAGCAACATTATTCATAATAGCCAGAATGTGGAACCTAGATGCCCCTCAACCGAAGAATGGATAAAGAAAATGTGGTACATCTGCACAATGGAGTATTACCCTGTGGGTAAAAAAAAAAAAGACATCTGGAAATTTACAGGCAAATAGATGGAACTAGAAAAATTCATTCTGAGTGAGGTCACCCAGACCCAGAAAGACAAACACAGTATGTACTCACTCATAAGTGGATACTATATGTAAAGAAAAAGATAACAAGGCTACAACCCACAACTCCTGAGAAGCTAGGCAACAAGGAGAACCCTAAGAGAGACATGCATAGATGTACCTGAGAAGGGAAATAGTTAGATCTCCTGAGTAAATTGGGAGTGTGGAGGTGAGGGGGAAGGGAGGAGTGAAGGAGATGGGGAGGAGAACATGAAGGAATAGGATGGTGAGTTGGGGTAGGAGCAGAGAGGCAGAACAAGAAAAGAGATATCTTGATAAAGGAGGCCATCATGGGGTTAGGGAGAAACCTGAAGTTAGAAGAATTCCTAGGAATTCACAAGGATGACCCCAAATAAAACTCCAAGCAATAGTGAAGAGGGTGCTTGAACTGGCCTTCCCTTGTAATCAGATTGATGACCACCCTAATTGTCATCATAGAACCTTCATCCAGTAACTGATAGAAGCAGATGTAGAGATCCACGTCTAAGCACTGGGCTGAACTTCCAGAGTTCAGTTGAAGAAAGGAAGGAGGGATTATATGAGCAAAGGCATCAGGAACATGATGGGGAAACCCACAGAGACAGCTGACCTGAGCTAGCGGGAGCTCACTTACTCAAGACTGACAGCTGGGGAACCCACATTGACCAAATTAGGCCTTCTGAAAGTGGGTGACAGTTCTGTGGCTATGGCAACCTGTGGGGCACTGGCAATGGGACCAGGATTTATATCTAGTGCATGAACTGGCTTTTTGGAGCCCATTCCCTATAGTGGGATACCTTGCTCAGCCTTGATGCAGTGTGGAGGGGCTTGGTCCTCCCTCAACTTGATATGCCAGTCTTTGTAGACTCCCCATGGGAGGCCTTACCCTTTCTGAGGAGTGAATGGGGGATTGGGTGGGGGAAAGGTGGGTGGAGAGTTGTAGGAGGGGAGGAATGGGGAAACTGTGGTTGGTATTTAAAATAAAAAAAAACAAATTAAAACAAAAGACTTTTCTCTTGCACATAACTGAAGTTCAGTTCCCAGCATCCACATCATGGACCTCTAGGACCAGGAAATCTAATGTTATCCTCTGCCCTCCTTGGGCACCTGCACTCATGTGCACATAACTACACACACACACAGGCACACAAATAAATCTATATCTAGGAAATAGACACACTGAATAATTATCCTAAATGGGAGGATCAAATTGAGAGTACAAGGACAAAACAATGAAAAATTTATTCAAAAGTAATATTTACAGCTATATTGATGTAAAACTATACATGAGCATACAGCCATGTTTGTACATATTGACTCTGGAAAATCATTTATTGACATCAAGAATGTTTTGTACAGGAACGTCACAAGATCAACCGACCCAATCCCAACATGGATAAGGGAGGGACCCTCCAAGACCCATCACTCACTGAGGCTTTACTGGCAATTGCTGACTCCTGGGGAAGAGAAAATCAGTTTTCTTCAGATGCAGCCCTGGATAAGTTGTTCGTGTTACATATGTAGCCCTATAGCATGAACAGGCTGTAAACAGTAAATGAATTAAATAGATTTTAAAAAGAGAAACATAAAGTGTTGGGTGGGAAAGGTAATGGGAGGAATGGGGGCCATGTAAGAGGAAGGAATGGGAAGAGTGGGTTTGATTACAGCACATTATATTCATGTATAAAATTTTCAAATAAAATTTTAAAAGAACAAAATATGTACACTTTCTATGATAAAAACACAGTGCTTTGATACTAGCAAAGCATGATCTATCTTAAGTTATTAAAATAGTATTGATATTACTTTTTTAAGAGTTTTGCTTAGTTGATCAGTAACTATAGATCAGACTGGTTGCTCTGACAAATAATGAAATGACCATGAAGACTGGAATCTTCATAATAGCCAAGGATGGTGTGACATTGGCCCACCACCTCCCCAATTAGGTTCTTTTAAAGGTAAGTGCCCTTGTAATTGTTAAATCTCCTTGACATCTTCCTCAAGCCCTACTACCTGATTCTGTGTCAAGTACAGAAACCTACCTTCTGTTGGTAGAACCTTCTTCAGTGCCTATTCTTGCCCTTCCCTCCCCACCCATTTCTGAAGAAACACACAACACCCTAACACTATCCGTCCCACATTGTGGTGCAGAATGTGGGACAGGTTACCAAAGTGCATGAGATGCATACACCATTTGAAAGGTTGATTTTTTTTTATCCTCAGAGTTAAGAAGTATCATTTCTTCCTCCTTACTTACCCACATCTGAACACAATCAGACAGACACCTAAAATACTCATATAGCAGCTCAACTAGGAAAAAAATCTGGCCATACTTGCATTTTGTTTTGAAGGCTTTCTGATCATATCAAAGGTTGTTTCCAAACCACAGTCCTAGTTTTCAGTCCAGGGCAATTCTTTAACCATTTCAGGAATATAACTGAATGCAAGTTTCTCAGGTTTTCTGTGTGCTACATTAGGCACAGATTTTAGATAGGTTTCAGAGCAAAACTATTGAGTCAAAATAAATATGTTATTTCATTCAAAGGGTCTGTTTCTTTGGGCAATTGTGAAGTACAGTGAAATCTAGACATTCAAACCATCAGCTATGTATTTCTTTCTTTTCTCAGGTTTTTTGCTTTTTTGGGTTTGTTGTTCTGTTTTGTTTTTGAATTATTGTTATTATTATTTTCTAAAAGAATGTCCTGGCCATGGGTTAGGACAAAGATAGTCTTCTGTCTCATTTTTCTTGCTACAATAACAATATCATAGATAGATAACTACTAATGATTTGTTAAAGGGAGTCTTCACTTGTCAAAGAAATTCAAGTGCCAGTGAATATAAATATTTAATCTTCTTTGGCAAATATAATTGAATGACTTGGTGTATGTGTGTTTCTGTGTGTCTGCGTGTGTCCCTTTGTCTATGGAAAATGTATTTCACATACCCAGTAGGCAAGACCAAAAGACTACATAGATGAAATGGTGAGAACCAACACTAAGAACCATCAGCTTCTAATCTGCCACTTTTTCTTCCTGACAAATAAGAACCTACAACTAGGAGGCAGGTGTCCAGGCAGACACTTCCCTGGGAGACATTAGTTTGGCTGGGAGTCATTGCTGTGATGCAGCCTCACTCTGCTTTCTTTCTCCTTAGCATCTCAAGAATATTAATGTCACCTGAAAATTCTAGGTTCCAGACTTACTGATTCCTGAAAATGTACCCAAATAATATTGGAAGAGGATACAGAGAGTGGATGTACTGGGAGAGCATTTTATAAGACAAAAATCCTCCACACACAACAAATGTGCTGTGCAATACAAGTGACCATTGCTTCTAACTGCATGGTAAGTGTGATTTTAATGATTTGACATGGAATATACTCTAAATTACAAAATCCATATCATTCATCAAGCATATATTCATAAGACTTGCACGACAAAGGATTTCCTCCACAATACAATTTTCTGTAGATATTTTCTTTTTAAAATAGTTATAAATTAACATCCTTGAACTTGAATAAAAAATAAAAAACAGTATTAAACATTTGGTGAATTTTGTAAGATCAGCACCAAATCCACACATCAATGCTATTCATGTTAAAGTAGGTAAGAGGTTCGCAAAGTAAGCTGCTCTCTTAAGCCAGCCTTATCAGGTTGGTTGACTTATTTGATACTTTGTTTTTAAACTATGTCTTAATCCAGGAAGTATTTCTTTTATTCCTACCCCATAATTAAGCCTCCCTTGTAGTTACTTTATATAATGAAATCTTGAAATCTTTGCTATTACAGTGACAGGGTTTTGTTCTAAAGTCTGCTTTTGCAATTAACACTGTCAGTTCCTGCACTACCTGGGAGCCTATCTGGTTGTGATGTTGTTCAATCTAGTTTTGGTTTAATGCATTGGAACACGTAGTATAGAACTATGGAGAGCAGAATGTACAAGTCTAATTTCTTTCCTGCTTTTGTCAAATATTACATAAATCTTCCATGCTAGAGCTGGACTCCTTAAACAAGTAGAGTTGTTGATAGCAGAACACTGTCTTGACCTAATTTGATGGGAAAGTTTTGCACAATTGCAAATCATTCACCATTCTGGCTAGGCTGACATATTTCCATTTCTAAAAACCTTCCACAAAGTACTTGTTGAGATGGAATATAAATAAAAAATTATGGAATTGCTTCTTCAATCAGACAGAAGTAAAATGACAGAAAAAAAATGCTCTTATGAAGCATATTCTCTCCTCTTCAGACAAAGACATTTCCATGATCTTCCACTTTTCCACTTGAGTGTCTCTAATGATGTATTATTCTTAAAAACTATAATTCCAACCTCAAAGTAGGCATGATGGGTCACATCTGCTATCTCAGTTCTCAGAACCTGAAGCTGAAGGGCTGCCACGAGCTGGCGGCTATCCTGGGATATATAGCAAGACCCTGTCTTAGAGAAGCAAAAGAAAACACAGCAAAAGTAAAAATGGCAGCAAAACTCTCTCTTTCACTAACTCTTATCTCCTAACAAATGGTGATTCATATTTAAACGAACTGTTTTAAATCTCTGAATTGAAAATTTACTTGTAGGACTTGATGACTAGCTAGTATGGTGCTGGGAGTCTCATGGAACTCATTTTCAAAATTTTGATGCTGACCACCACTCATCTAAGGCGGCCTCTAATTAGTGCACATCTTGAAATGATGGAGTTTTGGGGAGGGTCTAGTTTGAAAACTGTCTCCATACCCAAACCCATTGATTCCTTTTCTGTTATATAATTGCCAAAGCACTGATTGCATGTATTTTGAATGTTGCCTTGTTGGGGGAAAAAAAAAGCTCTTAACACCTAGAAACCACAAGTGAAGTGGTATCAGAACAAACAAAGTTCTTTGTTCCCACATTTGTTCGTGAACAATTTGTTACCTATAAGCAAAAGTTTAAATCAACACCGTTCTAAGACAAAGTGCTGACTGAAGACTGTGTGTTGCCTCATAGCTTAAAAGGTAACAGAGGAGTCGGAAGAAAGGGCCAAGCACAAACTAAAAGTGAGAAACCTATCAGAAGGAAAAAGGAATGCTTTTCATTTCAGGTAAAACCTTGCTGAAGGCTTTTCTGTGTTTTCAGCGCCTAAAAAGCAAGACTCAGCCCTCCTCATTTGAAAACTCAGTTTTGCATTGTGCCTCTGTTTCAAAGCGGCTAAAGCCAAAGAAGCTTATGGTGCATGACGAGAACAAAGCCGGTACATCAAGACAGAACTGTTGTCTAAACTGTGTAAACAGGAAAACCTCACCTCTGTGAGCTTTCTACCTGTGCACCTTGTCTTGGTGCTCGGCAAACATGTTCGTACATTGCTGGGGAATGGCTGGAGACCTCCTGATTTGGTTAAACTGCTGATCCTTTGACTTAATCGCTCACTGCAAGAGAGCCAAAGAGAGGATGGTTACAGGCAACCAGAACTGAACAAATTATACGTGGTCTGCACTAAAAAGAGAGACAGGGAGAAAATACAGACAAAAAGGATTCATATGATTAGTTTCACTGAAAATTAAATTAAGCATGTGAGGCAAAGATAATGAACACATTCTTGTTTTTAAACTCAAAACCCACTCTTCTCATTAAAATTGAAGTAACCTCTTTCCAGATCTGAAAGTTTTAAACATAAAAATGGTTTATTCCTGGAACATATTCCTTTGTCTTACTTGTTCCACTGAAATAACATTAACACATGAATTTGCCATTGTGGAAGTTACAAGAGCATATTTCTGATTGTAGAAAATGTGAGGGGCCTCTCAAGGGAGTCCAGGCTGATAAAGCATTTGCTGCCATTGCAAACCCTGCTATGTGCTCTCAAGATAAACACATGTCGAAACGCTTGGGAAGCCTCGAGAAAAGAAGGTAAGAGCTGGAGGACTGCACAGTAGTCAAAATTCATGTCCTGGGGACATTTTTCTTGGAAGGGAAATATGTTTATAATCCCAAAACTTCTGCATGAAAGTGGTACTCACCTGAAAAGCCATGAGTGTGAATCCTGAGAGGGCTTTAGCTGTAATGAAGATGAGGGTGGTGATGCCAGCAAGGACAGCGACGAGACAACAGCCATAGAGAAAACCTCTACCTATGCTTTCTCACACAGGTCATTTAGAACTGACAACTTCAGGACTGTCAGAACTTATTCTCACAGGGATGCAGCACACTAACTGCGTTGCCTTTGGACTTGGATGCTTGCCCACAATAAGCTGCTCAAGTCTCTCTTCTACCTAGAATTCTTTCACTCTGCAGTCAGTGCTTCCAGATTTTTCATTTGAAAAATAATCATTTATGATTCCAGCAGTGGCTGTTCTGACTACTGCTGACATTTATCATTAACTCTTATCTGTATTGAAACCATTCCCTCAGTGGCTTTATAAGCAAACATTTCTTATAATCCAAAAATATCTACCTAGAAATTTGAGGGGAAAGGGTAATGACACTGGTTTCTTTTCACAATGTTAATCAGAGACAGACTGAAAATGATACTTTGTGACTAAATGTTTGAAGACCTGAGACTCCTCAAGTTGATGGGGAGACTGTGGCTAACATTAAATATGAATTCCCACATTCTTTTCTGTTGCTTCAGCTCACTTCCTGAAGTGTAATTTTCCAAATGATAAAATTTTCATTCCCAATAACAATAACATTTAAGAATGATGGAAAAATACATTTGGAATGCATATCCCAGTTAATTTGCAAGTGTGAAAAGCAGCGGTGAATTATCATCCTGATGACCAAAAAGGAGAATTGGATTCTGAGCAATAGTGGAACAAATTCAAAGGGGAAAAATAAAAACAGCATCGAAGTGCTAGGAAATTGACAATAAAAACATTCAAAATTTTTATTTTGTCAAAATAAAGACAAATAAAAACTCATATAAAAAGAAGAGCTATATGTAAGACGTAGTCATCCTATCCCTGACAAAGCACAGAACTAAATGCAGGTGCCGAGAAAGACATCTCAATCAGCTCGATGAGTTTCCGCATCACTCCAGAGAGCTCTGCTCCCTGTTCCCAGGCTGGCATCTCTCCTAGGCCCATGCTGATGTGGGAGATGTTGATCATATATGGTATGCACCAAGCATCAGATCAGGGAGATAGAAGAAGATAAACTCAGTGTGTTTACTGAATTTACTCCAGGCTTTACTAATCTAATGGGTCTAGTTTGGATCACTGGTTTGTGGGTCTCCGTGTAAAAAGCTCCAGTTGGCATAAAACCAAAAGGGAGAGCCTTGATGGCAGAGCCAACCTTTGCTTCAGATGAACACAAAGAAAATACATCTGTTAGCTGAGCCAGCATACATAGCCAACATTTGCAGAACACCTGTTGTACATGGTGCTTCTAAATGGCATTACTATATACATTAAAACTACATTCGATATAATTGAATTTACAGAAAAAAGTTTTAAAAAAGCTAATATACTAAAAAAAAAGGGAAACAGACTTAGAGGAATGGCTTATACAGCCACATTCTTGATGTCACCCTGTGACTGCCCTCCAATTAGGTCTGTGGTCATTCAATAGCCACCGTCTTTCACATACGGGATTATGGTTACCTGATTCAATGTTTTCATCTACTTATGTTAATTTAAAATGTATGTATTTTAGAAAGTCTTTTGATATCCTTCTAGCCCTTAGTTATTTTGTTTGGTGGTTTGTTTCTAATTAATGAGGGTTATAATTTAAGGAAATTTGTGTAGAAGAGAATTTAAATTTTTAATCTTTTTATTGTCCAATTTTTTACCTTAGAGGTCTATGTGACTTTCAGTCTGACATTTGACTTACAGAATGGAAACGATGCAATCCTTTAAAATTATTTTGATGAGGCATCAATGAAACAATCAATTCCTGCACAAAATAAACAACAACAAAAGTAAGTGCTGTAGAAGCTTCTGACCTATCAAGAGCAGGGATTATTAGTTAACTAACAAACAGATCTAAACATTTATATTTGAGTACATTAAATGCATTAATTTCTAATTTCAAGGCTTAAGAATAATGAGTCTTCCTTCACTATGAAGAAAAAAAGATGTCTTTTTTTCACAGTCTGGTCATAAAGTCTCATGTAATAAATTCTTGTTTCTTTCTTTGATATGGAATAATTAAACAATGATACCTGTGAAACTGAATGTTAATACATTTAAATGTACATACTGCTTTACTAACTATAGCAATTATGTCGCACCTACTAATTATGGTATTGCCATATAGTGGACTAATTGACTTTATTTTTAATTTAAACATATCTTAATAGAATCATAATTTTTGTTTTGCATGGACAGTTCATTAGTTCACCCAATATTGAATGTGGCCAATTGCAATACAATTATACCTGACATAGACAAGGTTGTGGAGTACCAAAATTTGTCTTCAGAAAGTGAACAATGCCTCTGGTTAGAATACAATGCCTTTGGGAGCCAAATACCTAAAGAGTTCCATTTATTCCATAACACTGTAAAAATCATATCAGAAGTTTCATGAACTCTACACTTTCTGACAAAAGCTTTTCAGAGTGAAATTTTCAAAGTAAAATTGAGGTGACTCAGACCCAGAAAGACAAATACAATATGTACTCACTCATAAGTGGCTTTTAGACATAAAGCAAAGAAAAAACAGTCCTCAATGCACAACTCCAGAGAACCTAGACAACAAAGAGGACCCTAAGAGAGGCATGCATGGATCTAATCTACATGGGAAGTAGAAAAAGGCAAGCTCACCTGAGTAAATTGGGAGTGTGGGGATCATGGGAGAGAGTAGAAGCAGGGAAGAAGAAAGGGAGGGGAGTTGGAAAAACATATAGCTCAGTAAAAACAATAAAAAAGAATTGTAAAATGTTAAAAGCAAAGAACAACTTAAAAGGGTTATGCTTTAGAAACCTGAGGGAAAGTAAGATGGCATCAACAAATAGAAATTTGCACAGTAATTTTGCTGTATATTTCACAAAATCTAACTCAGCTACAGTTACACTAATCATTATGAATAGAATTTAGGCAATTAAGAAAAAGACCAACAAGGCACCCAAACTGACTGTAAAGGAAGCAGTTAGAGTGATTGCACTCACTCTCAGTGTCTCTAGTGGCATTTTCCTGAAACCTAAAACTCTACAAAAACTAAAACATACTTTCTGAAGCTTTGTTTGTACCTTACGGCCATACAGTCAGTCTAAGATTAATCATGTTTCAGACACTGGCTCTATCTGGCTCTCTCTATCTCCCTCTTCTTCCTCTCTCTCTCTGGTGCTGATTTTATAGCAAATTTCTTTAGAATAGGTATCAGCGCTGTCACTTATGAAAATATACAGTAAGGTAGCCCAAGCTCCATTTGCTCACATATCTATATTGTATGGCAGATGTCACATCACTCCTTCTCCATCTGTTTTCTAGCCACTCAAGATCTCCAAACCCATGCCCACATTTACTCCATATATTCACATCAGGACATCTTTTTCTTAAATAGAAGAAATAAAGCTAATTCTAAAGCCTGGTCACTTGCCACTACACATGGCAATAGAGCTATTCATCATTCATTCAGCTACATAGTAATCTTGTCCAAGTCCTAACATCCAAAGAGAAAATCTCAGTGTCCTCCTGGAGACACGCTATCCATCACATGTGCAACCACCATGAAATGCAGTACAGTTTCAAAGATGAATTATCTGTCTCATTTGCATATCAATGATCATATCACCATGTGACACATGAGATCCGGAACAGCTTCGTTGGAATCCCATGAGGCATGTGTAACTCTTAAATCACATCATCTGAACTATGACTCATCTTCCTATAGTCATGCTATGGTTTTAGTCATTTATAATGGGATGATAAAGTATGAGTTCGTTGTCAGTAATACTTTTCTCAATCAGATACCAGACCAAGACTTTACCAAAGTACTGATCCCTCTTCTTCTCTTCTACCATAGTAGAAGTTTAAGTAAAATTTTTTCTATTCATATTTATGAATATTTATATTATGTTGTAAACAGACAATGAAAAGATCAAAACTTTTACACATACTTTAATGAGACTAATCAATCAAAAAGACAAAGAACTACAGGCAAGTAATGAGTATAAGAGAGAATTAGCCTCTCTAAGAGATGAGGCCCTAATGGATTATCAGATAATAAGTGTCCAGACACAAGTCACACTAAACAGACTCAGCAGGTTGTATTTATATATTGATATGTGTATCTCTGTGTGTGTGTGTGTGTGAGACACAGTAATAACAAATATGGTCATCAGTTTGAGAAGGAATAAGGGACAAGTACATGAAAGTGGTTGGAAGGAGAAGAGGAAAGGAAGAAGTGATGCAAGTATATTTTTAATTTGTATTTTAATTATAAAAAGAGCAAAATTGTTCATATCACTAAAATCAGTAATGGAAGAGGAAATGTCACTACTAACACTGCAACTCATAAGCATACACTAGTTACATAATAAACTAATCATAAGGAATACTGGCAAACTGTATACCAACAGATTTGTTTATTTAAATGATAAAAATCAGAGAAGAAACAACTAACTCTAGAAGCAATCTATCTTAGTATTGCTACCCTACTAAACAGATTGGGTTTATAATTTTTAAAAAAAGTTCCCACATAGAAAAGAGCAAATCTCACTTTGTTGGTGAGTTATATTATATATTTCAGAAAGAATTGATGGCAATACTTGACAAATTCTTCCAGCAGATAGAAAAAAGTCAGAATACTATCAATCTTATTCTTTGATGCTAGAGCTACAATCGCAAAACCAGATAAAGTTAGCACATGAAAAGTAGATCAATTCTCTAGAGGAAAATTGATGTCCAAATTCTACAACAAACATAAAATCATATACTGACATATCATATTTTATAAGTTGAGCAGATTGTATTTATATATTTAAGAATATATATATATCCCTATTCTATATGAGAGTACATGAGTTTGAGAGAGAGCACAGGGGGACCTGGGAAAAGATGGAGAGGATAAAAGGGGAAGGAGGAAAATGATGTCATTACATTTCAATTTCAAAAAAATTAAAAAGAGGAAGAGAGAGAAAGCAAATAAGCAAGGCTGTGGATGACTATTTAGAGTGAGGATCCCTTCGCTCCTCCTTTCCCAGAGATGAGTTATTTTTATGTCTATCTATAAACAGTATCAAATAAGTAAGATAGTATAATAGGAAATCTGACTCGGAGAGTTCTTTGTCTCAGTGTTAGCAAGAAGGACTGCAAGCCTTGTATGAAGTGCATGTGACAACGGTGGCGCATGTGACATAGGACAGAGCAGTTGTCAGGATGGTGGGTACAGCAGGATTCTGCCTGATGTCATATGTCTAGTCTGGGAGGGCAGGTCCTTGGGGCACTAAGAAGAACAATCAGCCTAATTCTACAGATGGATGGGAGGCGGAGTGAGGAGAATGTCTGAGTGCCACCAGAGGCAATGAGACCAGACAGGAGTAGTGAGCATGGGAAGTTGATTTGGGATGGGTGAGGGAAGACTGACAGCTGGGCTTGAGGTCATCAGAGGCAAGTGATCTGAGAAGAGTGGCAATAGTTCAGGTCACTAGTGGAGGGACTTTCTTGGGGCATCTAAAGAGGAAACAGAAAACTAAGCTCCTTGGGTAGCTTTATTTCTTTGTTAATCTGGTTTGTTTTTATTCTCAACGTAGGAGTTCTTTTGGAAAGTTCAAATCCACTAAACCAAGACATGGCAACTTTCAGCAGCTGGTGTGGACAATCAAGGAGAGGACAGAAAGCTCTAGGAATCAGAGCTGATGTTGGAAGCTACACCTCTAACCCAGCCTTCCAGTAGCAGCATATGATGGAGTAGCACATAGAAATAAGCGCTGGCTCTCCATCACCCCTATATGCAAAATCTCCGGAAGATACCCACCACCCCACAGCCCAAGCTAACACATGCTGAGAGTGCAGACCAAGGACAAAGCTGGGCATCCTAAACTTTACATATTCTAAAATGAGTCAAGTGCTCAGTCAGGGGGAAAATGACAGAAATCATGAAGGTGGGGGCCAGAGGTGGGGCCTAAGACAGTAAGAATTCTGAGTCTTTTGTGTCTATTCTCTCCTTCCCCATTTCAAGTCAGGCAGTTAGTAGTTGCTAACATCTTTGAGACTGTAAGCCCTTGGAAATTTGGGTAAAATTATAGACCTCCTTCCTCCAAAAATAGACAGAAAATTTTACATACTACAAATTTTATTGATAGTTCCTCATCTTAATCCTAATATATCTATGGGCTTGACATTAGAGCACAAATAAACATGCCAAACTTGTCCCCTTACCTGCAAATTAGAGTTCTGCTTTGTACAAAAATACCTCACAAACTTACATGTCTGTCCTGCTTCCCCTTAAACTAGTTCATCTTTGAACTTCTTATGTAGTGGACAACTCATTTAACACCTTTTTCCTTTACCAATGATTTAAAAGAATTTGTTCTAATAATCAACATAAGATGTACTCAGCTCTGAGGTCAAGATCATAGTTAAGCATGAAACTCCAGTGACATTTTAAAAAGTAAGTATAGGCTCCTCTACTTGTTAGGGGGTGGGGTTTGATAAATGTTAAGATAAAATTTTCTTGTTCTCTTAAGAAATCTATACCATATACAAAAGATAAATGGTGGAGCACTACGCCCAGTTTCTTTTGCCTCAGTTAAAATAGCCTCAGCCTTCCTTATCCTTTGGATGATAGCATGCTGCAGAGAAATGCAGTGAGTCATAGAGTCACTAAAGGTCAGCTCACAGAATGAGCCTGGCAAGTGGCCGCACAGTTCTGTTAACAGAGTTCCTCTAGCTGTTGCAATCAGTTGCAGTGCTATCTAGAAATAGTTTGGTTGTATGAGAGTTTCTGTAGAATAAGAGATCCTCACGGAGCTCTAGTGAGCACTATAGGTCCAGCCTTTCTCCTGAGACTCAGCTTACTCTGCATTAGTCTCGAAAGCGCACCAGTTTACTAGATGCAGCGAATACTGTAGTGTGTAAGCCACACAATCCTTTATTCTACAAACCAGAAACTCGATTTAACTTCAGTCCTTCATTCTAGCCTCAATGAAAAGCTTGATGTGGCTTATTCAGAATGGAATTCATATTTTAGTTGATTTAAATAAGTTGGGAACCTTTTTTCTTTCCCTACTTTTCCTGGGCGTGATCAGCGTTTCATTTTGATGCCTCTTCTACACTTTGTATTTCTCCATATGGGGTATACCAAGTTTAACCTTGTTCCCAAGACCTTCTTGCATATAGAATGTATTCATGTAACTCCTCTACCTTACATCTTGGTCTCACACCCTCCAACTTTTAGGAATGAATATATCATGTTATTTTTTTCTGAGGCATTTGGAGTTCATGGGGACTGAGGAGGCAACTAAAATCTTCTTGAAAGGGATGCTGAGAAGCTAATCTTCCCTTTGTTCTCTGTGATGTACATAGTTTTAAAAATGTACAGAAGACTAACTTTCAGTTGCAGAGACTGTTCTCAGCACAGTAAAGTGTCAAGTTGCAGGTCCATCAGCATTCATTCTGATCGCCATTTTCACCCACCTTTTCCAGTAGAGAAGTTTTTTATAAACACTGTCTTTCTTTCTGTCTCTGTCTCTCTCTGTATGCCTCTGTGCACTTGTGTATGTGCATGTCTGTGCATGTGCGTGTGTGTGTGTGAGAGAGAGAGAGAGACAGACAGACAGACAGACAGACAGACAGACAGACAGAGAGGCAAATTAGTTTAGAATGATGTAGGAAGGGGAAATGTGCTTTACTTGACAGTTGTTCTTTTTCCTGCCCTCTAGAATGTGGCTTTAGCAGCCGAAAGTGAAATTTAAAGGATGTAGTTGCTGGCATGACAATTTTCTTTTGGGGTAATGAAAACTTTGTGGGAGGGAGCCATAGAGTAAAAATGAGTGAGAACAGGGGCAAATGGCTTAGTATTCTATAGTATAGTTTGCTGAATTTGCTATCCTCATGATTAAAGCAGGCAGGGGAAGAAGTTGCTTGCACTGAATGACTTGTGACAGCACATGCCCTTTGATGTACTTGGATAGCAGAATGGCCATAGGAGTTAACCAGCCCTACTTTGCAGACTAGGAAAGTACTGACGAAAGACTCTGCCAGAGGAAGATTTGGATGGGAGTGTGATTAAAAGTGCATGCCTCTTCCCTGGTAGTGCAATGCAGTGCTTTTCTAAATTTTAAGAGTAGAAACCATTTTTTAAAATAAAATCCTACATAGAGAACTATAATATGAAACCCACTCTATCAAGAAGTACCATTGTCTTGGTTCAGTTATTTCTCTTTAAGTCATGGCATGACTAGAAAGGAACAGTATTGAATTGTTATCCCAATTTTGTAGCCAAATGGAAAACTATTGGTTCTGTTAATGTGAAATCTTTGCTAGGATGCATAGACAATATCAATATTTAGAGTACTTGAGAATAGAGAAGGGGATATTTGAATAACTTCCTAGAAGAACAACGTGTTGGTGTATAGTTAAATTCTGAACTCCATTACTTTCTATTTGAATCATTTATTGACTTTTACCTTGGAATTAGGCCCATCTTTTTATTATTATTATTTCTTCTATTGTCTACTAAAGCCTTTGTTTGTAGGTTGGAAGAAATGGCACTTTAGGAGCAAAGGGATTGAGAATCCTTCCTTGCATTACACTTTTTATCCTACCATTTGCTATCTTGCAAGATCATACTTTCAGTACATAGAAATCCAGGGTGGAATTTTTTACTTCAACAGAGGCAGCTAATGTTTTCTTTCTTGCATCAAAGGTTCAAGATATTTGGCCTTGAATGAAAATAGGAGATGTTGAGAAGAATGACAAGAAAAGTAAGGCCTGTGGTTCAAACAAGAAAGGCTAGTGACTTTATTTCTCCAAAATATCATCATTGAAACTCGACTCACAGACCACAGACTCAACTTTCCTTCTTTTCCTTCTACATCTTTTGTAGCCTATGGCCTTTACAAGAAACCTTCTATGTGGTGGTTTGAATAAAAATGGCTTCCATGGGCTTATATATTTAAATGCTTAGTAACGAGGGAGTGGCACTATTTGAAAGGATTAAAAGGATTAAGAAGTATGTCCTAGTTGGAGGAAATAGTAAGAAGTGTTTTGAGCTTTCTTTCTTTCTTTCTTTCTTTTTCTTTTCTTTTTTTCTGCTTAGCTCATTTTATTTATTTATTAAGACCAAGAATCTAGCCCATGGGATTGTGCTCCCTACATTCCAGGATAGCTTTTCTTCTTCTGTTAAATCTTCAGGCAAGATTAACCCTAACAACCCCACCCCCATGTCAACTTGACATCCAATCACATATTAAGACATAAAAAACTAGGGTTTTGAGCTTTTGAAAGCCAGTGCAAAGCCCAGAATTTCTCTATATATGCCTAGTGATCAAGATGTGATTATTAGCTACTGCTCCAGCATCAGTCTATGCCACCATGCTTCCTGACTGATAACAATGGATTAAACCACTGAAACTGTAAACAAGAGCCAATTAAAGTCTTTTTAGTAAGCATTATCATGGTCATGGTGTCTCTTCCAAGAGAACCACTGATTAAGACACTCTGAAAACTCAGTCATAGCATACTGTACAAGTTCTTCTGAAATTTTACTTAAATAAGATTTTTGCCTTTGTGGGTGATTTAAAATAGTGAAATGAACAGTTGATATTCATCCCTATGTATAAATTGGAAAAGGTGATTTTTTTCTATTTTCAGTTTATAGGCTCAAATGTTCATTTCATACTCATATTCAATACTTCCTGAGATCAGAGATTATAGGGGTGTGGTGATCAAAATTTTCACATTCTTGTTGGCCAAGTGTTGACTGAGTTTTCTGTCCTGCCTGGTTCCTGCAGTTGTTAAGTCCCAAAGTAATCACACAGAGATCTACATTAGTTACAACTGATTGGCCCATTAGCTCAGGCTTCTTATTAACTCTTTTAACTTATATTAGCCCATTATTCTTGTCTATGTTAGCCACATGGCTCGGTACCTTATTCAGCGAGGCATTCACATCTTGCTTCTTCTGTGGCTGGGTCAGGACTATGTACCAAGCTTTCCTCTTTCTAGAATTCTCCTGTTCTCATTGACCCACGTCTACTTCCTATCTGGTTGTCCTGCCTATACTTCCTACCTGGCTACTGGCCAATCAGTGTTTATTTAAAATATAATTGACAGAATACAGACCATTGTCCCACACCAGCCAAGTGCAAAGTCTACTTCACCTAAGTCTTGGCCCACTCAACTTAGAAGCTAATGTTTCACTTTTTTAATTTCTGAGTTAATCATCCTCTTCCCTTTACAGTTGGAAGCAGTGAGGACTCCATGTGTGCTTCCTGATGAATTCATTCACATAGCTACTAAATGTGTAACTTTTATAGAGTGCTTGCTTTCCCGTTATCTGTTCTCATCTTTCTTTCATTCATAGAACTCTAGTTTTAGTGGGCACACAAGAACCCTCTTTCAGGGTTTTTTTACATTTCCCTTCTTCCTTTGAAACTAAAGTGATTATGGCAACTACTTTTTCCAACCAATAAATTTTAAGTAAGGAGTAACTTCCAGATTACATCTGGATTACAATATGGCTAGCAGAGTGGTGACACTCACCCGAAGTCTCTGAGCAAGTATCTTGTAGACATGAGGACAAGAGATGAAGGCATAACACAAACTCATCAGGCACAAGTCTTTTAGCCCAGACTCTTCCTCAAACCACTGTGGGGTGCTTTTCCTGACAAGAACATCATCAGTAGCCTGAAAGGGAGACTGTCATTGAAGGGTATCCACGCCTGCTTCTGATCCATAAGGAGCACTGTAAGCAGCTTTTCCAGGAAGCATCTTACTTCCCCTAAGAGTCAGCCCTCTTGGTAGCATTTTAATCAAAGTTTGAGTTTAACCTGAAGTTAAAATATTCACTTCCTTGGAGAAATGTCCTTGGCAAGGAGTAAACCACCAGTACTCATATATTATCTGTCACACCCAAAGATAGTCTGAAACCTTATGAAGGTATAACAGCTATGCCATTTCACAGTATGCCAAGAAAGAAAGAAAGAAAGAAAGAAAGAAAGAAAGAAAGAAAGAAAGAAAGAAAGAAAGAAAGAAAGATGAAGCCAGATAGAACAAGACACAGGCCTGAATACATTAGGCAATGCGGAAAGAAACATGCAAGAAGAGCCACAAAAAGAAAAATGTACTCCTGGAAATGACACTTCAAGATACTGGGACTCCCCCTTAGGGACTGAGTCAGCACAACTGACAAAATGCTAAGACAATTCTATTCAACTAGAAGTAGAGCACATGAATTCTTACAACCACCCTCACCTTCTTGACACCCGTAAATGTTTTCATTTCATTGCTTCTATACCTTAGATACAAAATCTGCTAATTAAGGAAGGTAAAAAGTGAAAGGCATAGTTAGTACAGATCTGATAGAATGTGTTTGAAAACATTTTTAAGTAGTTCCCAAACATCAAATTTACCCAGGATGTCCTTGTTGTAACATTCTCTACCTGTTATTGTGGCTGCTTTTTCACTTTGTTGTCTTTCAATGCACAAGCTCAATGTAAGTGACTTTTGAATTGTCCTCATTTGGGGAAATCTTACCAAAAGTGTAAGAATTATTTAATAGCCTTCAAGTAAACATTTTCAGAGAAGTTCTTTTTCATTGACAGATGAATGAATAAGGAATATATGGAGTCTCTTTCAGCCATAATAAAAAAAATGAAATTTTGCCATTTGAAGGAGATGAATGAAGTCGGATAGGGCTTCATTCTTATCAAAAAAAATAAGTCAGATTTAGAAAGCAAAAAAAAGCATAATTTTCCTCATTTATGGAATCTTCAGAGTGTGTGTGTGTGTATGTGTGTGTATGTGTGTGTAAAGTTTTGTAAATAAAGAAAAGACTATGGGGGAAGGAAAGAAAGTAATGACAGGGAGAAAAATATAGTACTGTTATCAATAAAAAATCAAAAATAGTACTTCTTGTAGGCAGGACAAATTGTAGATCAAAGACTTTGTGGCTGGGTTGCTGTCCAAGATGGCACAGAAATTGTGGGAGTGACTAATTAATGACTGGCCCAGCTGGAGATCCATACCCTGAGAGGGAGCTCACCCCTGAAGGCCAGGATACCCTGAAAACCTATGATAGAACCAAACCTGACTGGGGAACAAAGACAATGCAATGATTTCTAATAATATTCTCCTCTACTCATAGATTGGTGCCTAGTCCAACTATCATCAGAGAGACTTCACCCAGCACCTGATGTAATCAGATACAGACATACAGCCAAACATTAGGCAGTACTCTGCTGAATATAGGGAGGAAGGGTTGTAGGAACCAGTAGGGTCATGGGTACCACAAGAAAACTCACAGAACCAAATAATCTGGGCTCATAGGGGCTCACAGAGACTAAACTAACAAGCAGCGAGCCTCTGCATATATACTTCAATTGTGTAACCTGGTCTCCTTGTAAGAATCCTAACATTAAAGCAGGGGCTGCTTCTGACTCTGATGATTGCCTTGGGACCTATTTCTCCTACTGAATTGTCTCATGCAGCTTTAATAGAAGTGCCTAGTCCCACTGCAACTTTATATACAATGGCTGGCTGATATCCATGGGACACCTGCCTGTATCTAAAGAGAAACAGAGGAGGAGTGATTGTGTGGGTGGAAGAAAAGGAAGGAGGGAAACTTTAGTTGGGATATAAATACAAATGAACAAACAAAAACAAAATGAAAAGCAATGTCTCATGTAGAATATATATATATATATATAATATACATATATACATATGAATGAATGACATGAGGAAAGAGAACTACTGTGGGAAAGGAGAGGACATGATAATAAGAAAGTAAATAAAGCAAATAGGATGAGTAGCATCAACATAAAATAATACACACAAAAATGTCATCACAAAACCCAGTCTTTTATGATACTTTGTTTTTAAAAGATGCTCAGCCTGAGCTCTTTGCAGCAGATTTTATGCCTTTCCTAAGTGGAAGAAATGAGTAATGTGGGTCTCCCTGGGCAGACTCTGATCAGAGAACCAGGAGTATTTACTTGAAGAATTCACACAGCCCTCCATTCAGCTCCAGCATGTTGGCATCTGAAATCCCAGTGACAGTTCAGCTCTCTGAAACCTCAGTTCTTTTGCTTGTATATGAAGTCAGAATTTATGACATAAAAATAGGCACCTTTCTTATATACTTTGCCTGTTTTATAGACGCCCTGAACCATCTTACAAAAGCAGAGAAGATTCCAGATACCTGAAAAACTGATACTAGAAGTTCTATGAGTTGCTCAGACTCGACTTGTATAAGAGATATGATAAAATAGCTTCCCTTTTCAGTGATTCACCACATTGTAAGAACTCATGAGACCAAAGACATATAAACGAGGAGTAAGAAAGGGAGCTTGATGATCTGAGCAAACTGCCACACCCAAGTACCACCTGGGTCCTGAGTTCTCAGATATCCAGAGAGTTTACCCTCAGCCTCCTTTCTGTCTGTGTTTTCCTTGCAAACAACACCGACAAAACAATGCAATAAATGCCTGTCATGTGGAGGACACGGAGGACGGGTTACAAAAAAGGGAAGTTCTTTGCCTTTTCTCAGCTTCAAAGGATCCACGTAAAGAAAACAGAATTATCATTGCTCACCCATAATCTCTAGAAAGACTAGTTATGTTTCTTGCTTTTCTTTAAGTTCCCCGCACATTATTAGATTTCTGTCTGATGTCCTTTCGGCATCTTCAGCCCCACCCAAAAAGGGTTAAGCACACTGGTGGAAATCCCCTGAGCAAACTAGCACATGCTGTACCAAAATATTATGTCTTGACTTTGTTCTTTTACATCTTCACAACTAAAGGAAAGAGATACAATCAAAATGATAGTCCACTTAAATGATAAACAAGAGAATTTAAAGAGACATGACCCAATTGCTCAACCATGGAGTGACAGTTCATAAGAAGCTTATGAGATCTGGGTTGTTGGAGATGTGTACATATATTTCTCCTTAATTCTTTTTTACATAGTTTTGAGAATTTATCATTGTATATTTCTAGAAAGCATGCTAAGCTTAATGTGCTAAACACACTTTGTGAATAAAATGTTTTTGTAATGAAGCTTTCAAAACAAGATTAAAAACAAAAGCATAATTGATTACCTGATTCCCCAAATCATCTCTTATTTTGGTTGGGAGAATTTTTTAAATTTCAAAAAGAAGCCCAGATACATAGCAGGGATAGAATATGCCACCTTAGTTGAATTCTTTTCCTGAAACTTCTCTATGGTGTATAGTAAAGCACATGACATTATAACAGATGCAAGTCACATCTGTCTCTGAGAACCCCTCATGCCTGAGGAGGAGTTTTCAAAGAAAAGTGAAAATAACCCACCTCCTCTTTCTTATTGTATCATATCATCTCAATAAGTCATGTCAAGAGAAGCTAAGTCATTCAGCTTTTAAGGACTAATTGTATTCAAATTCTGGAGCTCCCGGGGACTAATCGTATTCAGACTTTCAATCCACAGTTCATCTAATATAATTTAGTCATTTTATAGGTCCATGTTAATGGTGGAGATATAATACAATTCCATAACTTCCTACTCATTCAGATGTTCTAAACTCCTTCCTTTAAGATCAGTCTATCTTCTCCTTTCCACTAGAGAGCCACTAGAAAACAAAACAAAACAAAAAACAACTGTGCCTTATGGACTAGGTCCAGGTTTCTAACTGAAATAAATCTTTATATATCTAGAAAATCTAACTAACGTGGCTACAAGCTTGACTATTATAGATGATTATCCATTAACCTATATTTCTTAATTACACATTGCATTTTAAATGAGCTGTACAAACATAATACCTTAATCAAGAACAGAAATATACATATAACAAAATTGATCTTAAATTTGTATCAATAAACCAAGATTCATACCAATACAAATCTCTATAGCATATCCCCCTTTAAATGTAAACAAACATTTATAGACAATATTTGGGAATATGGGCATAGTTCTGTCTAAACTGCTTCCTGCTGTTTATTGGGTAAGGTAATTTTTTGAGGGGTATTCAAGGCAACCTTTCACGAGGTCTTGGTCCATCAAACCACATTAGTCTGGAAGGATTCCATAGGTTCTCATCCTTTGTGGAAATAGAAGAAGAAACCTCTTTTCCAAACCAACATATCCTTAATTCCATATTTTAAAACCAAGATAACTTTGAAGTATATATGTTGATTTAGCTTAGCAATACCCAGAATCAAATGTCTCTCTGTAGTCAAAAAATTCAAAGAAAACACAATAATATACATAATCCAGACTCCCTGCGTACATTCCATCTTTATGTGGATTATTTTACTTTTTCTACAAGTTTAATATTTATTTTATTATCTTTACTCCTTTAATCTATTACTGTCTGTATGTTGTCTGAATTTCTCTGTCCTGTCTGGTTCCCGCAATCATTAAGTCCCAAAGAAATCACACAGAGGTCTACATTAGTTATAAACTAATTGACCCATTAGCTCAGGCTTCTTATTAACTCTTATAACTTTTATTAACCCATTATTCTTGTCTATGTTAGCCACATGGCTCGGTACCCTTTTCAGTGAGGCACTCACATCTTGCTTCTTCTGTGGCTGGACAGGACTGCAGAGGAATTGGCTTCCTCCTTCCCAGCATTCTCCTGTTCTCATTAAGCCACCTTTACTTCCTGTATGGTTGTCCCACCTATACTTCCTGCCTGGCTACTGGCCAATCAGCGTTTATTTAAAATATAATTGACAGAATACAGACCATGGTCCCACACCATCTGTACTCTTTTATATTATATTTACTGTCTCTTTAGTCTTTTTCTTCTCTATCCCAAGCCTATGTATATTTTTAAAACACTGGGTCTCATTTAGAGGTCTTTTATGTCTGAATATGTTTTATTGTGCATCTGTAATTCTTTATTGTACAGGAGTGCTTGTTAAAATGCTAAGCCCTTCTTATGAACTTAAGGTGCAGCATAATGAGGGGAAATATGGCCTTGCTTGCTTACTCTACCCAGTCCAACATGGTGGCAGAGGTCTGTTCACCACCTCTGCATGCTGTGCACATTGCCCCAGTTCGCAGTGTGCAGCAGATCTATGTAGAGCCATTAATTAGTTGTAGCACTCTACTCACAAAATCCATTTAATGCTTGATAGTTGGACCTCATCAGAGATCATGCTGGCAGCATGGCTCAGAAAGCTGGCATTTCAAAACCATGCCTTTTTTTCTGCTTTGGCTGAATCAGGAAAACTTCTCCTAAAGGAGCTGCAGCACACCACCAGCAAACAGCAAGAAGCTGTGTTAAACTCTGTATTTTTGTGTCTAGAATTCCTTTCCAAGCTGCCTCAGATTTTAAGTGGATTTTAGTCAACCACATTGGTGGAATGGGACAAATGTCTATAATCTGTCAATTGTACTTTAAATAAACATTGATTGGCTAGTAGCCAGGCAGGAAGTATAGGCAGGACAACCAGACAGGAAGTAGAGGCGGGTCAAGGAGAACAGGAGAATTCTGGAAAGGAGAAAACCCATTCCTCTGCAGTCCTAACCTGACCACACAAGAAGCAAGTTGTGACTGCCCCACTGAATAAGATACTGAGCTACATGGCTAACACAGATAAGAATAATGGGCTAATATAAGTTATAAGAGTTAATAAGAAGCCTGAGCTAATGGGCCAATCAGTTTATAACTAATGTAGAATTCTGTGTGATTTCTTTGGGACTTAACAATTGCAGAAACCCCGAAAACACATTGGTGCCAATTTGTAGAAAGGAGGGCTGCTTGTTTGTCCCAGCTGCCCAGACCCAAAATAATCACACAGAAACTATATTAATTAAATCACTGGTTGACCCATTAGTTCTAGCTTCTTATTTGATAACTCCTACATATTAATTTAACCCATTTCTATTAATCTGTGTATCACCATGAGGCTGTGGCTTACCAGCTAAAGTTCCAGCATCTGTCCCTGGAAGGGCTACATGTCTTCTCTCCTGACTCTTTCTTCTTTCTTCCAGCATTCAGTTTAGTTTTCTCTGCCTACCTAACTTCTGCCCTGCTATAGTTCCAAAGCAGTTTCTTTATTCATTAATGGTAATCACAGCATACAGAGGGAAATACCATATCATGTTTTAAACATTTTGAGAGAGAAATTATATAGAGATCATAAGAAGCTTTCTGAAGCCAGAAAGTTTTACTGTTTGTGTATCATACAATTCCCCCTTTGCCCACTCATCTCTACTGTTGTTGCATAAAAACAACTGTAGACAATACACAAACAACTGAGTAACACTGAATTCTAACGATGAATTGCTTATGAAAAAGACAAAGGATCAGATTTTGTTGCTGGGTCATAGTTTGCCAACACTTGCATTTACTAATCCCTGCATGCCTGTACTGAGTAGTTAAATGCAGGTCTGTACTAGAGATATGCAGAGTACACAGTGGAAACACTGCTGCTTTTATACACTGAAAGGCTAAGTATAAAATATTGTAAATGAACCTTTAATAATTTATGAATTATTGAATCTTCATTTTATAAATTTGTTTTTAGAAAATGCATATTTGTGTACAACTACCCTTCACTCTCTGCTACTTGCCCTACTCTTCTCCACAACTTCATGTCCATTTTCTTAATAATGCACAGAGACCAATTAGTGCAGCTTTTATGTTTATTAGTATAGGACTGTCCACTAGAGCTTGGGCAATCTACCACGGGGCACACTTTTAAAGAAAATGGATTCTTGTTCCCCTAGTATTTATCAAGTTGCCAGTAGGTTCTCAGCTAGGGAGGGGATCTCATGAGTCCCTGCCCTATCCATGTTGAACTGTTGATTGACTTGTTATTGGACCAGTCTTGTGTAGGTAACCACAGCTGCTATGAAATTATGAATGCAAAGGTCCTATCATTTCTAGAATAGATGATTTCACAGTATCTCTTTCTGGCCTCTGGCCCTTGGCCCTTCCAATCTTCCCTTCTCTCTTTCATAATGTTTCTTGAGACTTTGAGGGGAGTAATTCATGGCCGGTACTACAAACCTGGACAAGAACCCTTGCCTTGGGAGGTCATAGTCCATAAGGTAAAATATACTAGCATTACATTTTTGAAAAGAAATAATATCAAACTGTCTTCTAGATATGGGTGTCTTTATACCCAAAGAATAGTGTAGCTTCACCCCTCATCATAGAAGTGGTTTTCTCACTGCATGGCAGTTAATGAAGACTCCCAACTGTTCAGAGAGCCAAGAACTGAGAGTGACCTCTGAGGGTTCAGCCATAAGTGGGACAGTTATATCCTAGCAACATTTTTCTAGAACAAAAGTCTACTCAAACTATCAATTGCTGAACATTGTGAGTTTGGATTTTTGCCATGTGAGCCTTTAAAGTAGGCTTTGAGATCTCTTGACCCATCACTTGAAATCTAGCACCTTGCTCAAAAGTAAGCAGTTAAATTTGGGTGCCTCAAGGAATAGTTGTCATAAGTCACCTTTTGAGGTGACTTCTACAGCAATCCTAGTCAGGGTATGTTTGTACATTCCAGGGTAGGGTCGTGAGGGTTAGAAATGTTAAGTAGGAGGAACAGAGTTAAGAAAGAAACACAGAGACACAGGATAGTAACAGGAGGGCAACTCCGTGAATATTGAATACTGAGTTCACTCACATTTATTTTCCATATGCTTTTATACCCCAGTACAAAATGGTGGGAGGGGGGCAAAGACTACTTTAGCATGATACAAAGGACAACCAGAAGAGTTACTTGCTTCAATACTTGAGACATCAAGTCATTATTTCCTGAGTAACGTATTTGATGTTCCAGTCAGGAATATGCAGGGAACACACCCTAGACAAAGTATTCTGTAGGCAGCCATTCCCTATGTCAGACCTCCTAATTCAAATGAAGGAGCATAGGAGTAGGCTTGAATTCTTAGACCTCTGTTTGAGGGTGGAGTGGATCCACCTCTATGGGCCATCTTAGTGTCCAAAATACCAAGTAGCCACACCCTAGATCAGGATATGTTATTTTGTAGCCACACTTGTTGTCAACAACTTTGAAAGAGCAAAATCAAGCTCAAATGCTCTGACCTTCAGACAAAGTGGATCAGGCTCACATCTCTGTGTGTCCCGACAAATACTGATACAGAAAAAAATATAACATTCTACCTCTCTGTTTTCTCTACCTCTGCTGAAAGCAGCAATCCTTTTGCTCAGACTTCCTGTTTCTGCCACTTGCCTTCTTCTGTAATGTGTTCATAGTTCCCCGTCTGTGGTTAAGTAGGCACAGAGCTGGTTTAGTCTCCCCCTCTCTCATTCATTTGCACACACAAGCGTGCTTCTTCTCTCTTCTCTCTCCCAGAATGATGGTTCTGGGTAAAACTTTCGCGACAGTTTTCTGTTTATTTCAAGCTGTTTCTGGAGAAAGTGGCAATGCACAGAACGGTGAGTCATTTCTAACTTCTTTCTTAAAGGATTTCAGATTGTCTTTAGCATATATGGACAGGTTACCCAGTTCTAAACAGGCTGGAGCTGGACAGCAAGAACTGAACATGTGTTTGGTTGTGTTGTGTATATTCATCACTAGGACAAAGGACCTGAGGACAGTGCTGCAGATGGCTTGTAACTCCCAAGAACTGTTGGGAAGTAATGTATTTCACTCAAACTCTGGCTCATAAATGTGGATAGAGGCTGGTGATCTCAGAAAAGAAGCCTCATATCAATTTTCTGATTGTGCTTGTTGGAGAATCTCTTCCAGAATTATACCTGTCAGAAAAAAAAAAAAGGAAATCAAGCTATCTTTGTTTTGCTGAACTGTTTATGGAGTTCTAAAACCATAAATATTCACAATAAATGAATGATCAGAAGCAATAGGTTTGTGCATTCACCAGACCTTTATTTCTAGTGCCAAGAACATGGGAATTACTTGATAATGTATTTCTTCTATATAACTTTAGTTTTAACAGATTCATGTTAGATTGCTAATGAATAATTCAGTAGAGTGCAGAGTAAAGTCTTATTTGAAATACACAGGATTGCTTTTGTATTTAGAAAATCCATCATATGACCATTGTAATTCTCTTTGCAATGCATAAAACCCTTAGATCCGACTCCTCAAAACTATGCATTCTAATTACAAGGCTGTGCTCAAAGTGTCTAAAAGTTACAGGAGCCACATTGAAGTTAAGTTGTTTTCACACACACAAACACACACACACACACACACACCACAGTCTTTGCCCCCTGAGTGCTGGGATTAAAGGCATGTACCACGATGCCTGGCCTACGTGTGCATTTGTTAATTGAATGTAGCTGTTTGCACATACCTGTAACTCCAGAGCATGGGGAGTCTGAGACAGGAAAATCATGAGTTTCAGGCCAGCCTAAGTTACAGAGTGAAAGCATGTCTCAAAATACATAGGTTTTCATTTCTTTAGACAGTATCAGTGTATGTCAGCCTCTAATGACTCAGCTTAGCTCTTTTCAGTTAAGTTCCCTTAGTCATTCTTTCCTAAGCCTTTGACGTTTGTGTCCATTTGCCTAGTATTGGCCAAGGATGGAAATCCCTTGCTTTTTCTTGCTAAGAAAATTGTCAGAGGAGTGACATTTTTCAATGTGAGTGAGCATGAGTCACTTTGTGAGGAAGAGGCCCGGTCTCATGTTAAATGTGTGCAAACACATGGCAGGAAGCATGAGAACTTTATTGCTGTTTGGTGCAATACTTCACCACAATTTCTTCCTGTTGACCATACTATTTGTAAAAGGAGTGAAAATCCGTGTTGAAAACTGGATTTTTACTTCAACTTTTAAATTTCAAAAGGAGAAAAAAAATCTATTAAGAAGCATGGAGGCAATCACATAATCATATCAAAATACTTTCTGCTTTGTGTTTGACAGAATTCACAAGTAATCTACTATTGTTGGTTGAAAGATAAAATTAGTTTTCTAATAACTATGAGGATGACGGACACAAACATAGAAAGCATCAAAAGTCCGAACAGTTAACACTGTTAATCAAGTAATCATCCTGTGGGAATAAACCTTTTAAATGACACTGCCTTGCTTATAAAATGTATTCCAAATGCTTTAAATTTCTATAGGTAGAATTTTTATTAAATGCATAGCTATTTATTTGCCTATTAAGGAGACCGACTATTGAATGCTTAAGACATTAAGTCAATCCATGTAATGTCAAAACAGCAGTAAGAAAAGTAGCTGCAGGTGATAGATAATTTTTTCAAAAGAACTCCAAGTGTTGCAAGTATATTTTCATAATTATAATTTACATCTTATCTTCTCATACTGATTTCTCAAAGACTGATAAGAGCTCTCACCCTCATGGAGGACCTACAGTGATCTAAGAGAAACCTTTGTGTAGATCTATTCAATGGCTCCTACAAAGTGCATATATGCATCAGAACCTGAGCTTTGGGAGTTCGAGTATACAGAAAGGGGACACAGCTACGAAGTTAGAACAGTGAGGATTCACGTGCACATCTGTCCCAAAGTGACATCACTCAACCACTGTGTACACGACTCTTAGTGAAGAGGTCTTCACCTCACATTAAGTGAATATTCTCCCACAATAGCATGTGATTTTACTAGTATTTATGGGAATGCTTTTTGGTTACAGAGCAACTGGGCCCCATTAACAACACCGCTTAAAGAGTCAATGAACTGCCTGTTCAAACGTAGGTGCTTTGATTCCAGGAAAATTTGCATATTTTGTGAGATAACTGGAGACACATTCTGCCAGACTGGCTGATTGGAGTTTGCAGAAGTCCTCCCGTTAGCTGGCTCCTGACATCTGCTGGAAGTGTGCTTTCTCTTGCTTATGTCAATTATGAGTAAACTGTGTAATAAATGCGACCACGGGATGTCTATATCCAAATAGTAATTCATATCCATTATATAGTTGATGAAATGTTCAAGTAAACGCAAAGTACAAGACAGTATGAGAGCTGAGAGCCTCTGTGTAAGGACAGGCACATCCATCCAGAGCCACTCCATTCTGAAAGGTGACAGCTCTGAGAGGCAGAAAGTTAAGTCTAGAAAGTTAAAAATGAACATGTTTCTTAAAAATGAACATGTTTCGAAATATGAACTCTTAAAATAGGGGCTGCTCCTTTGTTACTTAATCCTGTCAATGGGGAAGGCATACACAGAAAAGGTGCATAGAAACTTGCAGATGCTCCAGATGTGAAACGACTGGGTTCTGGGAAAGCTTAGAAAGTGAAATGCCAGCTAGGCAGTGGTGGCACATGCCCTTAATCCCAGCACTCAGGAAGCAGAGGCAAGCAGATCCCTGTGTGTCAGAAGACAGCCTGGTCTACAAAGTGATTTCCAGGGCAGGTTACAAAGCTACACAGAGGAACCCTGTCTCAAAAAAAAAAAGACAAAGGAAAAAGAAAAAGTTTAATGCCTGTGGCTGTGAGCAGCGTTCACCATCCATGTCTAGATTTATTGCTTAGAATAGTCACTTACCTGGTTGATCTGTTCACAACCAATTTTATTAACTTTTCCACAGACCTTTGGGGTTCTTAAAATAAAGAAAAAGCAATTGAAACTGCATATGGTTGCCAAGTCGCTCTGGTGGGACCCATTGTTAGGATGTTCTGAGAGCATTATAAAGCCTGAGAAGCATGGAAATCTTTGCTTTGGCTGAGATTAAACCTGGAAGCTGCCAGGGGCTCTCCACATTCCACCATTATGATATAAACCTTTGATTGCTCTAGATTTTCCTGGTCCTTATTGGAATATATGTGCTGAAGGATTTTCTGACTTTATCCTGTTCTTAAATATGATATCTATACACACTAATACCTATTTAATCGTGGGTTCTCCAACACAGATTAGGAAATCAAATAATATCTTTAACAAATTGCAGTTTACAAAAGTGGCTACACAGACACAAAATTCCATTTCTTACTTTCTGATCACTATAGAATACAGTAGAAAGGAAAACAAAAATCTAATAACATAGGCACAAACTTGGGCATCCTCGGGGTTTACTATTTTATAGTCAGAGTTGGTCTCAGTCAGTCATTTAAGACAAGATTCTTTCAATTCACACACAATGGAGGCATCAATATTACTCTTAGTTGTGATGCCCTTTTAGGGCACAGTGGGTAATCTCATAAAAATGTGAACCTATAACTGAAAGAGTTATTATCATCTTTCATTTGAAAATAGTACTTGGAAGGGAACAAATGAAGACCAATCCTAAGGTTGGATTAGGGGGCATATGAATGAAATACAGGAGATCTTCTTTGAAATATGTAAACATTTTAGGGTGGAAAAAAGATAATTTCAACATTTTACAGTTGCACGGGGTGATAGTTCACCATCATTTAACACCCTTCATAGTTACCAGGCTTTTGACTTTTCTCCATATGTTAGATCATGTGAAGTGGAGAATTTAGCCTTAATAAATACCTTCTAAATGCAGTTTTAAAGTGCAGCAAAGAAATTCAGATATACTGATGTAAACAGGGAAGAGAGTTTTTTTCATACTTTTTCTAATTTTCTAAAATAGTAGTCCGATGGTAAAACAGCTTAAAATGTACCTGGAACTTATTCCTTGACTATGGTAGGTTTTTCAGTTAGAATGTTCTGTTCTCTGCACCTGCATTTTGGAGTTTTGGGGTGTGTGTGTGTGCATGTGTGCGCGCACTCATGCATGTGTGCTAAAACATTTTGTCACTGTGTTTGTCCTTAAAATTGATTTCTTTAGATAAACTATAAGCTCTCCTTCATGTCTGCCATGCCAGTGACGTTTTGTTAAGGATTATCAGGTTTTTAACTGAGCATTCATTTGCCTCCTTAACAGCTGTGTTCCGTTCTTCCCAGGAGACATAGAAGACGCAGAACCTGACGAATACTCCTTCTGGTGCTACAGCCAGCTGGAAGTGGATGGAAGCCAGCATTCTCTGACTTGTGCTTTTGATGACCCAGACATCAACAGCACCAACCTGGAACTACAGATATGGTGAGGGTGGTGCTTTCCATGGTCCTCAGAAATCCATCTCCTGTCTCTCTTAATACATGTCCCTTTCAGCACCTGCGAAGGACCGAGTGTCTGTCCTAAGTATCACATGCCAACATTTATTGGAGTCTCAAAACCTCCTGAAATACTTTGTCCATTGCCAAAAATTAAAGTGAAGCAACTCTCGCTTCATTTGCTAGTTCCCAAGGGAAAAAAAAAACCAGAAATGGTGCTGTGGTTCTCAAAGATTCTCCATCTGTGCACAGTCACAGGAGTTTAGAGACCACATCTCCTAGGACGTTCTCTTAGGACAGTGGAATAGCTTCAGGTTCCGTTATGCAGTGTAGTTGCCTGGAGTCCATTCCCAGTGCCTATGTTTAATAACGTTTTAATTTGCAGCAAGTTTTATAACATATATTCTTCAATAGCTTCATCTAAAAATTTAGAGAATGGATCTCATAGGAAGGTTATAGTGTTAAACAATCTAAAGTGTGTAAAGAGCTCAAATAAACATTCAATGTTAATTATTCATGGAAGAAGGACATTAAATGATAATTCTCTCTATATATGTATATATATACATATAATGATAATATTTCTACATATGTATATATACAGAGAATTATCGTATATATAATATACATATATATATATTTATCACCCATCCTCTTGAAACAGTTTAATTTTAGATGATACAGTCAATGGAAAGTTACCAATAGTTTATAAGACCAAGTTGATTCTTGATTTTATGTAACCTTGGAGAAAAGTTTTTGGTCTGAAAGTTGGTAAAAAAAAAAAAAAAACCTTAATGAGTTTTATCTTTTCCCTCACCCACTAGACATCACTTGTTGTCAAGGGTTATTATCTCTGGTGACTTGAAAAAAAATTCTCTAATATGAAATTCTGACTTGTGGCTATTTCCAAATTCATATCAGATGACCTCATTTTCTTGGTAAGTTTCCGGATGAGGAAAGTATGTCAAGATCTGCAGAACTAAAAGAAGGCTTAAATTCCGTGATCACTAAGGCAGTCCTTTGCCACCTACAACCCTGAAAAGCAATAGCTTCTGACTTTCCTGAGTTTATAGAAGTTTCCTGAGTCTATGCACAGCTTTTTCCTGTAGTCATTGGATGAACAAGATCTTGGATTTGGACGCCACAGTATGTCATCAGTCTGTTTCTGTTATTGCACTTTTATAGCACGCTTTCTATGGAGAGCAGAAAAATAAATATCCAGGATCTGGAGACAAGAAGCAGTCAGTAAATTTCTTGCTGTGCAAGCAACAGGGCCTGAGTTAGGATTCCTAGAACCTTTGTAAAAGCTGAGTGTGGTAACTGGAATCCCACCCCTGGGCTGCGTTGGGGGTGGGAGAGCTGTGAAGATAGGTGGATCTTTATTGGCTAATCAAGTTAATCCAGTCAATGAAATTCAGGTTCACTGAAAGATTCTGGATGAAAAAGTATAGAGTGGAGAATGAAAGAGAAAGACCCCAGGTGTTAACCACTACCCTAGACATGTGTATAAATATAAAAGCACCCACATACATATGCACCCACACAAAAATGTATATGCACATAACCCACATTCAAACCAAAACAAAATACGGGGGTCCAGAATCATTCTTCCAACTTGTTAAATCAGTTAAATAACTCATCTATTCTCTTTTATTCTCAATTTTTAATAGAAAACAAAGGCCCCTCAACACAGAGGTTTGACTTTAGGTTTTCCAACCAGGTTTTCAGTGGGTTGTAACAAACACTGTGGTTTCGCGTGAGCGAGCCATGACTGACCTTTCTGCCCACTTTCTTTCACATTGCCCACTGTAACCAGTTGTCCTTTACTGTCTTGAGTTTATCTGACAGAGCATCCATTTGTGTTTTCCAGTTGAACAGGTATCCTGTAACATGTTTTAAGGTATATTTAAATAGTGGGAAACAGAATGCTGACTTCAAATAGATAAAAGTCACTTCTAGAGCATTAACATTTCCATAAGGGGTCTACGCTAAGGGGAAGGGCTGTTCATGTACCTTCTTAGGTTGAGAAGATGGTAACTAAAGAGTTCTGAATTTGTGTATTTCTTTTTGCAAATGGAACTAGCTTTTGTAGAACATATAAATATGATTGCCCTTCAGTCTGAACATCTGTTTATACAGAGAAGACAGATTCATCTATCATATTAAACTACACAAAACTAGATGTGTAAGAAGAAGGAAATGGGGTTAAGCTTTAGGTTAAATGATCCTTAGCAGTCACTCTCTACTCTCAGAACCAGATTTGTGAATGGCTTAGCACTTATGCCCCAAGGCATCTCATACAAGATCAAAATCATGACTCATGTATGTACTACTTGGATAGTAACTATGATCTTTCTCTTACCCTAGATACCCAGATACAGATCTGCCCTGAACAAGTATAGTACAATCTATAAATCTATGAACAAGTATAGTACAATCTATAAATCTATGAGCACATAAGTAGTTTTGACTTTTCTTGAAGCAAATTTTTAAAAATATTTCCATATTTTCATGTTTGTGGTTGTGATATATGTGTATGTGTGTGCAAGGATAAACAGGTGCCACTGTGTGTATGTGGAGGCCAGAGACAACCTGCAAAAATCTTAGTTCTCTCTTGACACTATGTGGGTTCTGTGGTTCAAACAAGAACCTTTACCCACTTAGCCATCTCACCAGTCTTTTCTAGCAGTTCACCTTTCAAAAAAAATGAATGAGATTAACTATAACATGTTAAACTTCATTTGATATACTAAAAATTATTAATTCAATGTATAATCAATAGCATGCTGAGATATCTTATGCTCATTTTATAGAAAGTGATCAAAATGTAGTGTACGTTTTGCATTTAGACCACATTGCAGTTTAGACCAATCACATTGCACGTGTTTTCCAAACGCATGTAGAAGAGAGGCTATTGTGTTGAATAGTAGAGTCTAAAATGATCCCTAAGTCATGCAGTGCACAGTTAGAAACCAAATACATTTTTGCAAGTGAACCGAGATTTCTACCGCTGTTGGTGATAGATTGCTCCAGTTTCGTGAAGGGAGGTCAATAGCACAAACCAAGGCTGGCCATAGTAATCTGCTTTGTTTATTTTTGTCTCCTAGCATGGCTTCCTCTCCATAGGGCCAGTTCTTAGATATCGGAGCCTCCCACAAGGGGCCCAGGTTCATAGACAGATACATTGAATCTCTTATTATTTATCACTTGCTAATTTTGTTGTCTGGGAAATGGGAATGAACTGATACTATTTGTGTTCTAGTTAAAATTCCTAAAATACCAGAAAGTTGCTACAGGTTCAGAACCCAATAACTGAATATTTCACTCATACGTTACTTATAAAGATACTTTAAGTATTGGCATAAAGATCCATTGACTTCTGTTTTCTCTATATTTGCATGTGTAACTGCAGCTCAGAAGTTGGTCTTTCCCCCAAAGCTTTCACTTCTATTCTGATTCAGCAAATCACAGCAGTGCATCAATTAGAAGTCTATTAGTGATGGCAGATCACAACAGTGCATCAATTAGAAGTCTATCTGTCACTCACTTCACATTTGCTCCCTTGTGTCTAGTTTACCTTGTTGCTTTTCAATTCTTACTCTTTTCTGAGTGATAAATCTCAGTAAGGACACTGCATTCAAACACACACGTAGGTACCTAGAGATTCTGGCGTTGGCAGCGGGAGGTGGGGGCTGAACAATTCCTTATCCTTACAGATAACTTCACAAAAGCTATTATTTTGGCAGGGGGAATTTTAAAGAATGTTTTGCAAGTAATAAATATATGTCAAGAAATAAACCTAACTTCTTTACCCATCTCTAGTTTTAATAATTACATCTGGTTTTGACCCCATGTCTAGCTCTGCCAAAGCCATGCAGATGCCTGCCTTTTTCTATACAGAGGCCAGGAACTGTCTTATAAAGGTTGACATTTTGTATCATATTCATACAGTGACTTTCTACTCAGTAACTATAAAAATGAGGCATAAGATAAGCATCATCTAGAATAAAACTCCTAAGCATGTGCTTGAGTGACAGAAATCAAGTATGGAAGAACAGTAATGTTATTGCATTGATGAGAACTACTACCAGCTGGCAAAACAGGAACAAGCATAGGACCAAACTTGTCCCTCTGAATGTGGTTGACAGTTTTATGGCTGGGGCAGACTGAGGGGCCACTTAGGATTAGAGGGGGATTGGGTGGGAGGATGTGTGGAGGGAGTGGGAGGAAGGGAGGGAGTGGAAATTTGGATTGGTATTTTTTTTTAAATCTAATAAGAAGAAAACTTGAAGTGAGAGCTCTGGTTTCCCCTTAGGCTTGGGATTAACTACCACACATATGCTGGGCAACCTTTCAATGCGAAAGAAACTTTACCTAGAACTTGTCTGATGGCTGCATATCATACACATTTCAAAAAATCCATTGAAGATTAGCACATTTTGCTAAGTGCAGTTCCCCCCTACACACACACACACACACACACACACACACACACACACACACACACACACACAC